>JABUQX010007214.1:45000-50000 GCA_015478945.1 Trachelipus rathkii | reverse complement strand
AGTTAACTTGATATCCGGCGGATATCGGATAGTGAATTAGCCGGATAACCGGATACCGGATATCCGGTTAAAACAGTTTTTCACTTCCAAATAAAATTTTTTTTTATTTTTGCTCATCGTGGTAGACTAAAAGTTTTATTTAGATTATCTTTAATTTTAGAGAGTTATTTTTAAAAATATAATAAATTAGTGAATAAAATGTCCTTAAATTGAATTTCACATTTGAAAAATGCTAGTTTTTTTTTGAACTTTTGTTTTAAATGAAAGTTATGGACAGATTTTAATTTATATTTTCAGTGTATACAGTTGAGTATGTTAGCTTTAAACTGGCAAACTAAATTTTTGTTTCAAACAGTGCATAGTGGTTAAATCGCTGGGCCTAACTTGGCCTGATTCATCCCCCCAATATTGATGATGGGGTGAATTGGGCCACCATTATTATTCTTATTTTATGTAGCCTATTATTATTGACATTTTTATTATTATAGCTAATTTTAATATAATAAACAAAGTTACTTATAAGTAAAAATTAAAATAAAAATGAAATTTATATGGAAAATATGAATTCAAAAGTGTCAAAAAATTGATAATGGGGTGAATTGGGCCACTTTATTTTTATTTTATTTTATTTATCATTATTAAAATTTAATTACTTATTAATAATTTTAATATAATAAACATAATTTCTTATATTAAGTAAAAATTAAATATAAAATTGAATTTATACATAAAGAGGAATTTAAAAAGATGGCCCAATTCACCCCACAATGGTGGTCCGATTCACCCCTTCAAACTGAGTCTAAATGATCTTTATTTAAACTTTAATAAAACTATGATTATTAGAATTACATTATTATTTTTTTGTGTGCTTATGACCGACTATAGGGCCTTGATTTTCAAAAAAAAAAAATTCCAAAAAGTGTATTAGGGGAGAGTCGGGAGACGAAGTTATACCTAAAGTGGTCCAAGTCACCCCGCCCGATATATATATGTATATATATATATATATATTATATATATATATATATATATATATATATATATATATATATATATATATATATATATATATATATATATATATATATATATATATATATATATATGGCCAGTCTCCACATTTTCTATAAAAAAAAACACTATATCTACATAAAAACTTAATATATTTTTGAATTTAGCGTACATTGTAATGCAAGAACTAAAAAAAAAAAATTAATAATTATTAATTTTAATAAATAACTCCAAAAAATATTATAATCGTATGTTTCAAAACTTAATTTAAACATGATACCCATAAAAAATAAACATTTTCCTTATATCTTTTCAATACTTTAGGGGAAACTAAAAATAATGGCAAAAATTAAAAAATAAAAATTAAAGTTAAATTAAAATTGAAAAATTAAAATTGCATATAGTTTAGGTCAGGTCAGGTCATCAAAAAAAATTTAATTTTCTAGAACATCTATCTATCATATGTGTGTGTGTGTGTGTGTGTGTGTGTGCGTGCGCGTATGTTCGCCTTAACATTGAAAAGAAAATATTGGGGAACTATGACTTTGGAACGCTGAAAATTTGGGGAACGAGAGAAATATTATTATTATTACTTTTTATCTCAATTTTATTCTTATCTCCTCACTTCCACACACATTAATTTCTTTCATCCCCACCTTATCTTTACTTCCCCTTCCTCTCACTTCATCACAATGCGCTGATCCAAAACGTATCCAGCTCTTTACCGCAGCCATCACAGCCTTTTTTACACATGGAGGGGTCAGACCTATATTATTACATATATTACATATTGCTACATATATTATATATACATATATATATATATTATTATTATATATATATATATATATATATATATTATATATATTATTATTATATATATATATATTATTATTATTATTATTATTATATATATATATTATATATAAATATATATATATATATATATATATTATATATATATTATTATTAAATAATATTGATTTATATCTAAACTGGAGGCTGACCTATATATATATATATATATATATATCTCAGAGGTGGACGTTCCGCAATTTAAGTCCGCAATTCCGCAATTGCGGAATACCAAAATAAATTGAGGAATTGCAATTGCGATAATTTGAAAAATGTTGTGGAATTGCAGTTAGCGGAATGCCTATATCATTCCGCAGTTAGAGGACTACCAAAAAAATTGTAGTTTCAGTGGAATGCCAAAATTTATAGTCCACAAATTTTTACACGTTGGCCATCTTTGTACGTTTGATAGCAA
Organism: Trachelipus rathkii; assembly: GCA_015478945.1. Lineage (NCBI taxonomy): Eukaryota > Metazoa > Arthropoda > Malacostraca > Isopoda > Trachelipodidae > Trachelipus > Trachelipus rathkii. The sequence goes on along the minus strand of JABUQX010007214.1, from coordinate 47,719 downwards.
CACCAAAAAATCGTTTTTTTTTTTTTTTTTTTTTTTTTTTTTTTTTTTTCTTCTTCTTCTTCAAAGGATCATGTTTTAAAGAGGTTTCTTTTATTTCTGATGTAAAATTTATCAATATTATAAATGATATTGAGTGTTACTATTAATCAACCGATTCTCAATATCGATAATATTTAGTTCTCGATTGTCCTATAAAGTTATAATCGATATTGACCATTTATTCATAGCACCACTTTTTCTTAATAGCAGACGTATATTTATTTCCAACATTGCATTTTATCAAGTTTTGTGCCCTGACATTTGCTCTGATTTTTATATTTTATCACTGAAGGCGTGTAACATTGAGAATAAATTCGTGTTTTTTTTTATTATAAATTTCTGAGAATGTGCGTATATATACTGGTAAATAATACAATGCTTAAACACGTTAAAATAAGCAGTGGTAATTACCATTTAGTAATTACAATACTTAAACGTGAGAATAAAATTATGGTGGTAAAAATTGCATTAACATGTGTCTTAGTAGCTTAATTCCATTATAAATATCATATTTTTTTACCATATATTTTAATATTTTTATAATATATTATTATAATATTTTTTAATATTACCATATTTTTACCATAATTTATGAAACGTGTCACCACCAAATATCAGATAAATTGTATTGTACAGTCAACATAAATGATGAATAAAATAATATAAATATTGTACTCCAACATCAAATTAAATAAGAAAATATAATATATATATATATATATATATATATATATATATATATATATATATATATATATATATATATATATATATATATATATATATATATATATATATATATATATATATATATATATATATATATATATATATTTATATATATATATATATATATACAAAAAAAATAAAAAATATATATATATATATATATATATATATATATATATATATATATATATATATATATATATATATATATATTTCAAACATCTGCTTTCCTCAAATGAGGAAGAAATTATCCGGTTATCCGGCCGGATAACAATGATATCCGGCCAGATACCGGATAGTCAAAAACTTGGCCGGATACCGGATAGTTGCCGGATATCTGGCCCATCCCTAATATATATATAATATATATATATATATATATATATATATATATATATGAAATATATATGTATATATATTAAGAAAGAAATATATTTATTGTGTTTTATATATATATATATATATATATATATATATATATATATATATATTATATATATATATATATATAAATATATGCAGCCTATTCAAGTGTGAGAATAGAAGGAAGTAGAGTGGTGAATAAGAGGGTCAGAACTAAGGAGAGTAAACTAGTATATATATAGGATGGGCAAAAGAGATTAGATTAGAGTGGGTTGTATGAATGTGAGAGGGATAAATGAGGATCTGAAAAGGGAAGAAGTGGGGTTAATGTTCGAAGAAAAAAGGTTGGATGAGCTAGGGTTGACAGAAACAAAGCTGAAAGGATAGAAGGAGATGGTCTTTGGAAAATTTAAGGGTATGAGTGAACGAGAGAGTGAGGGCGAGGGAAGGGTAGATAAGAAGAAAGAGGTAAGGTAAAAGTGTGCAAATAGGTGAATTCAAGAATAATAATATGAATTAAATGGTTTATATATATATACTGTAAGAAAATGATAGAGTATATATATGACTATATTTAAATGAAATGTTAAAATTATTAATGCAGTAAATCATTAACAGAGATTAACAGAGTGAATATAGAGATGGTAGAAACATATCCACTTAGTAGGGTATCAGAGTTGGCAGGTGTTGTGTTGACAGAAGACATAATCCTGCACCATCCAACAAACCCAGTACACATAAATATAGAATCAGAGGTCACTGATTATATATAACAGAGATAGACAGAGCAGGCTGACTTGATGAAATGGTTCCAGAGGCAGGTGATCCACCCATTTGGTAATGCACTGTGGTGGAGCAACGCACACAGTGAGGTGAGGCTGTCTAAAGGGTGGTTGGATGAGACACATGGTAACGAGCTGATGAGGGTATGAGGTGAAGGAGAGACGGAGAGGGACGGAAATTAAAGGATGGGAGGAGGAGTGGAAGAGATTTAAAGAGACAATTCGTGAAGAGGCCAGAAGGGTATGTGGAGTAAAAAGGCAGAAGGAAAGGGAGGGAATGGTGGAGTGAGGAGGTGAAAGAGTTGGTGAAAAAGAAAAAAGAGGTTTATGAAATGGTTGGGGAATAGAGAAGGAAAAGCTGGGAGGAATATAGAAGGGTTAGAGTGGAGGCAAAAGAGGGCGGTGGAGAGGGCGAAGAGAAATGCAAACAATGAATGGTGTAGAAAAGTGACAGAAAATTTTGAAACAGGGAGCAAGATATTCTGGAAAGAAGTAAATAAAAAAAGAAAGAAGAAGGAGGGGTTAGGAGAGAGGGTTAAGGGAGGGGATGGGGAATGGATAGGAGGGGAGGATAGGGTGAGAAAAAGATGGGGGGAATATTTTAGAGGATTATTGAATGAAATGGGTGGGAGAGATGAGGAGGATTTTCAAGAGGTGAGGATGGGGGGTGAAGAGGGACAGGAAGGAGATATGGAAATACAAATGGAAGAAATTATTAGGGCGTTAACTAAAGGAAAAAAGGAAAGTCCACAGGTCTAGATGGTGTGAGTATGGAAATGTTACAGATGGGAGGCAGAGGGGTGGAG
>JABUQX010007214.1:35000-40000 GCA_015478945.1 Trachelipus rathkii | reverse complement strand
TAAAAATACATTGTGTATGAATATTGGCATTAGCAGCAATATTTAGTTTCCTTGTTAAAAGATGGGTTATGGGTTATGTAAAATAAATCCTTTCCAGCAAATTTTTTAATTATCAAGTACTCTGTCTGGTTAGAACGTAAAGCTGGACCGAATCATACACCTCTAATATATATATATATATATATATATATATATATATATATATATATATATATATATATATATATATATATATATATATATATATATATATATATATATATATATATATATATATATATATATATATATATATATATGAAATAAATAAAAAAACTTTTGCTATTATCTAATTACCTTTGCTTGTTTTCTAGGATGTGCCAATTTGCCAATATCAAAAGTTAAATATGATCAGGTTGTCATTCCTTTTATTGAAAATAAATTATAACCTTCGAGTTCCTTGAAAGTAATTTTTTTCTTGAACACAATATTAATTAAAAATAGATAAAAGAAATATTTACACAATATTAATGTTAACATATATGATCGTAGCATGTAATTCACAAAATTGATTTAACGTTGATCTGATTTCGTGAGATAGAAAGAAAAAGCCATCACTACACCAAAAATGAACTAAATAGATCTGCCCTGGCACTGGCCTGGTTGATACTGTATCTGCAGATCAGTATTGTTTGTCTTTTCTCACATCCTCTCACCTTCAACAGATACTCGGTCATTTTCTGGTTAATCCATCTGCCAATTACTTGAATTAAATTATCATCCGATTGAATTCACCATTTTCTCCATTTTCTCTTTAAATTCGCTAACTCTATCCTGGGCATTCTACTTCTGACCCTTTCGTGGAATTAATGCTATCTCAGGACATAGTCAGTCATTATTATGTTTGCCATTTATTTGCCGCCTTCCCACAAACAGTTTAATATACCCACTCAGTAGCCACTGCTGCTGACAAAGTGGAATCTTACACGTGCCTCTTTAGTTTCCAATAATGGACAGAGCGTTCATCAGCCTTTACTCTTATACAGATTCCCATTCGAGCCTCACCACTTATGCTGCCAACGAAGCACTAACAGCGCCTTCCAAACGCATCATTTCGAATTTCTGTTCTTTTCGCAACCTCTATTGTCATATTGTTTTCACGTCTTTCATATTTTCTTCCTAGACGGCGACATCCAGTTTAATTTTCCCAACAGAGATCTATACAATGTCATCTCTTCTTCATTCAACTTTTCATCCCTTTTTTCCTTGTTTAAATTCCTTATTACTAACTTATCTCTAGCATAACTACTCTGACTTAATACAATATCACCATTCTTCTCTTGCATTACTTCTATTCCCAAATATTTAAAAACCTCACTTTCTTCCCTTCCAACTTTTAATTCTTTCTTAACTTCAGATATAATCTTATCCTCAAACTCTTTCATCCACATGGGATGCCCGATACATAACTACCATTTTTTCCATTGTACTGTTCATTTACTCATTTGTCAACGACCAACTAGACTTCGGCATCATTTTCGCCGGTATCTTCGTTCATACACCGTCTTTTGTCTCCACTTAAAGCGCCGACCATCAGAGTGTTTTATCACTACTCTCCATTACTTTTTCCGTTACTACATCGCGCCCACTTCACCCGTTCATATTTATTATAGATAGTATTATTAATCCTTCTATTGAAAACGGAGTTTGTCTCTTGCTCACATCGCCTTTCATGTTTTCATACCAATCTGCTTCCATACTTCAATCTCTCTCCTTTCCAACCATTCATCTAGTCTACATTCTCTACATCATTTCACCTCTCGCAACAGACGATTCTCTTTCCAACTAATCTTCTTATCCTGACTTCTTTACTTTTTCCATTGATCACAGCACACCTTCACAGCAGATTCTTCTGATTCCCCTCTTCTTCCACTTCATAGCTCTTTAGATTCGCCGGTTCGTAAACTCCTTCAGGTCCACCCTTAATGCCAGCGCTCATCACATTTACCCTTTACCTTCCCAAACTCATCACTTTCACTCTTCTCCACCCTTCTTCATTATCATGTTTTATTCGATAATTTTTTCCTTTTTTCTTCAATTCAATATTCCTCTTTCACCTCTTCCTTCTCCTTCTTATCCCTTTCTTTCTTCTTCTTCTTCTTCTTCTTTCTTCTTCTTCTTCTTTCTTCTTCTTCTTTCTTCTCTGTCTCCTCCTAGTTTCTTTATTTTGCTTATATGTACGAGTTAACTTCTCTGGACATGCTCCATGCTACTCATGATTATTATTCTTCCTGAGCACTGGTCCTTCCATTTCCTCTTCTCCTTTTCTGTAATAGACTTTCGTTCCCACTGTGCCACCCTGCGTGGACTTTCCTTAATGCTCTCTATCTCCACTGCATTTTAGCACACTATCTTAACTACGCTTGTATTTCACTTTCACTCTTTCTCCATTTCTCTTCTGCCTCTGCTGGACTACCTCACCATCTTGTTTTCCCAAACACTTCTTGATTGGGAGAACACCCACCGCTCATCCTATCAGACCACCACCACATTAGATCCATCTTCTTTCAGACCTCGTCTTCTTCAATTTTTCATCTTCTTCTTTCAAAATACCAACTGTCTTTCATTTTTCAGTAGCTCAGGATGTACATAATAGCTTATATTTTTCTCTGTGAATTCATTTTGAAATTAATCAATGTGTTATCTTAGCCTGTATTTCATTCACTTCACACATGTCACGGATGTTTCATCTTTACCACTAGCTTCGACAGGCCGCTCAACATGACAAACTTTCTTTCCTTCCACCACTCCATGGCTGATGGTCACGCCGTTGAAATTTGCCAGCTGTGTCCTTACTATAGGCCAGCTTTCTCCATACTTACATGTTTCAGTTACTGTTGTACTTCCTTTTAAAGTTTCTAACCTTCGATACCATCACTTTATTCACACAAATATTTGTTGAAGTTTGATGTTATCACGACAAATTGTAATGCGTCTTTTCATGTTTACCCATTGTCAATCATTTTCATATTATCTTCCCCTAATTTTATATGTCCTTTAGTCATTCATACTTATTGTAGTTTTTTTGTTTAATACCACATTATTTAGCAAAATCTGGTTCGCTATTCTGCTGCTCTGTAACCGTGCAATTTATTAACCACGGAATATTACCACTTCTCTGTTTCCAATGCATTATTACTCTTAGAACTATCGTATCAACAGTTTTCATTTATGGTCTTTTCTTCTCTCCCCAAAAACATGTTGTTTCTGCTCTTTTCTCTCCAGCTCTTTCTATTGGCTGATAAAACCAGCCTAGTCACATCACACTACTCTACAGGTCAACACTGCATCTCAGTTGGTATCCTCACTGTCTTTCTAATGCTCCTTTTCCCAATATCTCTTTTGCTTTTTCGTTTTGGGCCACATACATTGCTAAATGTCCTTTTTCATTTATAGTGCCATCCAACAGCGGTTACATGACCATCCATTACATTTATCGCTTCCTATATTTCTGACAGACATGTCCTCTTTTTCTTACAATTAGCAGTGTACTTTTTTCTGGGTTTTCTACTATCCTCAATTACACATACATTTCTGTACTTTCAGAATCTATTAATAGCTAGTTGTTGCCTATATAATGCCATCCATCGTTTTCCTAACATTATTTTCTTCTCATTTTCGATAACTTGCTTTTTCACAACATCAAGATAAAATTATCTCTCAGCTGGGCTGCTTAGCAAGTCATTTCACCATGTTCAGATTTCTTCATTAATACCTTCTTTCTATTTCAGCCAAAGATCATACCATCTCATCTTTTCTTTTTCTATCACCATTATATTTTTCTAGTACCTCTTCATTATCTTATCTATACCATCACCACACCAACCCTCAACCCACTCTCCAGCTCAGGGTCGCAGAAAATTTGTCGTTAGTTCGGATATTCATATTTTACTAGTCCACCTTCTCAACCTTTCTTTCCCACTTAAAATCTTTCATCAAACAGTCACTCACTCCTTGTTTCTGTCACGCTGAGGCTCATGTTCAAAGATCATCAGCAATCAAAATTGAGTTAAATATTCATTCGCGTTTATAACGCGCATTATCTATCATTTTAAACGCATAGTTTTTTTCCGTAGATGTGAAGTGATGGTGTTTTACCGGTTGTCGTGCTAAAATATGCCCATGCTGTCACCTTATTGAAAATAACATATCCTCACGAAGTCTCGAGTAATCTTTTCCTGAACAATAATATTACTAAAAATAATCTATGGCCTTAATAGAGTGGCCGCCTTCATTAATACAACATGATCGCAGGCAACATACCATGTAGCCTGATTTAACGCTTGGCCATTTCTGTGAAGATAGAAAGAAAAACAAAAAGTTATTATCACTCATTACCAAAATGTGAATTCAAACAGAGTCTGACATAGTCGATACCTGGCAGACAATGACTACCTACACCTGCATCTGCAGACAATATATATATATATATATATATATATATATATTATTATATATATATATTATTATTATATATATATATTATATATATATATATATACTCTCATATATAAACATATATATATAAAATTATAAATATATATAACACATATATTTTATGTGTAAGAACCTTTCCCAAAATAGTACTAAATGATTACATTTCATGTAAAATTACAAAGTCGCGAGAGAATACTCAGTGCACGCTTCACGCGGCGCTTCGTGATATTGCGCGCAATGTGTCGTCGGGAGTTCTTCAGAGCCTTCACACCGGTGTTCGCTTAGTGAGCCGGAGAGCACATATCCTGTGGATTCCTGTTGTGTTAGCAACAGTGATATTACTTGCTGAAGCGTTCAATGCTATTATTAATAGCATTAGGGATTAATTATTGTCTAATTTATTACAGTTCCACAATTATCTAATAGTATGCATTCGCGTGCGAATAAAACTGATTCCTCAGCCCGCGCCAAGACACAGAAAGTGTTGGGTAATTCTTAATTAATATAAACTGCGATTTGCGCTC
>JABUQX010007214.1:22500-30000 GCA_015478945.1 Trachelipus rathkii | reverse complement strand
AAAGAGAAATAATAATCATAAAAAAAAAATTTGAATTATATATATATATATATATATATATATATATATATATATATATATATATATATATATATATATATATATATATATATATATATATATATATATATATATATATATATATATATATATATTTGAGGAACTAGAGAACACCCCCACCTCTCTTTTGGGGAAAGAAATAAAATTCAACAGAGTGCTGTGCACACACACACACACACACACTAAGGCACCTCACAAAAAAAATCAGACACACTCTTTCAATGAGCAATTTAATAAAAAAAATTTTTTTTTCTAGTTATGTACAGAGAATACACTGTGTGTTTTTAAGCAAAATATTTTTATTTCTTCACGCTAACTTGTCGGAGAGGAAATAAAAATTTTAAGAAAATTTCCCAAAGTGAGTTCTCGTCATTATTGCTCCACAACATTTATCAGAGAGACAGAAAAAAAAACATTCATAAATGATACTGATTGTTTGCATTTATGCGTGTACAGGAAAATATCCTCTTTTAAAGACCAGGTGTTCTTAACTTTTCTTTTTCAATCCCAGCGTAACATACAATTTTATATATATATATATATATATATATATATATATATATATATATATATATAAAAATATATATATATATATATATATATATATATATATATATATATATATATATATATATATATATATATATATATATATATATATATATATATATATATAAATAAAAAAAATATATATTTTTGAATATATTAAAATAAATAATGCTATATTTTAACTATAAGAACAGCAATTTATTATTTTTAATGATATAAACATTTAAGAGAGAAATAAATCATTTATTGCAATAACAAAATTCAATAGTTTCGCAAAGCGGAAGTGAATTGGATAAATCCAGTTTTTAACAAATAAGCCCCGATATAGTATTTTTAATAAAATCTAACCCCTTTATACAGACAACAAATGATTATCCTCCAACGTTACTTCATATGTTCACTACGAATGAGAAAAAAAATAAATAAATAAATAATCTACTGAAATGTGACAGAAATGCACAACTGCTATTTTTGGTACAATAATAAATATATAGAAATTATTTTATATTTATATTTTTAAAATATAAATATATATTGAAAGTCAAATATTAATTAATACAATAAAAAAAATATTCTGTTTCCACAAACAGCTTTGAGGCTAAAATGACCAGGATTATTACGTCATCAGAGTCAATAGTGCCGCGTCCAATAGGAATCGAGATAATTTCCGTATTTATATTATACACAACACAAGCGTTTTTTAGCTTATATGAATATTCCTGTATATTTTATTAGTAAACGAAAAAAAATAATTATTTTATAAAATATATTATAAAATACTTTACCAAAAATGATTATTAGAAAAAAATGTTTTATAAACTCACTGTTTTTCCACCGATACAGAGTATACCTTTTAAATTTACCACACACTTAAAAGCCTAATTTTTCTGTAGACCTTCCATTTTTTTTTCTGATGAAAATCTGAGATGCGCTGACTCTTGAAGATCTTCCTTGAGAAGTAGAGGAAATTTCTGTAGAAAATCTGAACTTTTCAAATAGCCTACAATCAAAAATGGCCGCCAGCGAATTCTTGATTCATATAGGAAATATTTAATCTATTTTCTGACACTGGAGTAGTCCACTTTTTTACCGCCTGTCTCTTATTTCTTAATTACAGGGATCCAGATTAATACACCGTGTGAGCCTGTCTGGATGGGCATCTGAATTCGCGAAATGCAAGGGAACAGCAGGAGACAACTTCTTCAAATACAAGATCAAGAATAATCTAATAGTAGAAAAATGAATATGGTGATGCTCAAATAAGACCACGTTCCTTATAACTTTTTTACCGTAGTCATGTAAGCATTCTTAAATAATTATATCCTTCTTAAATAAATGAATATGGAAAATGTAGTTCGATATCCTTCAATAAATAAAAATAATCTTCAGAGTTTGTTTAAAAGTCATGAATCCTAATATTAGTTTCGAAATATAAAATCTTCTTACAATAAATATCTTCAGAAATTATGAATATACAAAATGTGCTTTATAAATAAGAGACTTGAGGGAATATTCTTACAATGCGAGAGAGAGCCTTTAAAAATATTAACAAAATCGTGAGCACTTGAGGGAGAGAGACAGAATAATGTTTTCATACTACCACAAATACTGAATAAATCTGTAGACTAGTAAGGGATACACAGACTTGATGCGCGGATCAAATAAATATATTATTCAATTATTAATTAATATCGGAGACAACGTGAAATGCATAAATATTTCTGGGTACAAAATATAAGTAATCTTAAGAATACACAGTTTTATTCACTTCTTGTAAAACAAATCACAGTTTATAATTAATTAAAATTGCAACACTTTTCTGTGTGCTAATGAGATTGAAATATGAGAAATATGAGAATCAGTTTTATTCACTCTGCACGAATAAAATACTATTAGATTAATTGTAGAACTTTATATAATAGGAATTTTGTATGAAATTAATCACAATGCTATTAATAAATAAAAACACATTGGAGACACTTGTAAACAATATCACTGTTGCCTAGCCTAACACAACAGGAATTCACAGAATTATTCTGTACTCTCTCCGCTTCTCACTACAGACACAGACACGTCTGGCTTCTAACAAGGTTTTCCAAGAAGACTCCCCTGACTACGGTACACGGCGCTCATATAATATCTACAAAATATACTCTGTGGCATTGCATAGTAGCCCTCGCGACTCTTTAATAATTTTACATGAGAATCTTAATCCTATTTAATTACTATTTGTTTTTAAGAAGGTTCTTACACATAAATATATAATGTTATATATATTTATACGGTATATATATATATTTATATAGTATATATATATATATATATATATATATATATATATATATATATATATATTATATATATATATATTTATTTATATATATATATATATATATTGTCTACAGATACAGGTATGTAGGTAGTGGAACTATTCTTGCCAGGGGCCATTTTATGTCAGATCTGTTTAGTTCACATTTTTGGGTGTAAATATTAGTAACTTTTTTTTGTTTTTCTTTCTATCTCAATAAAATGTTATCAAACTTGAAATCAATTTTCTGAACTATCTCTTACGCATCATATATGTTAATATTAATAAGGAAGATTATTTTTCTATTAAAGTTATAGATTATTTTTAATTAATTTTATTGTTCAAGGAAAGAATATATATTCAAGGACTAATTTGATGTCATGTGTTATTTTTAATAAAGGACTGACTTAACCTAAACGTATTGTATAACTTTTAGACTAACTGACAGACTTACTGTCCTTCACGTCTTATTTTGAAGAACAACAAGAAACTTTAAAAGGTAATTATATACCGGGAATATCAGATTTTATAGTTGGTATAAAGATTTAGATATAGATATTTAACTCAATTTTAATTCAACGATAGAATCTTTATGAGACATGGGCTCAGATGATGAAAGCAATGATAGGAACAAAAGGAGTGAGAAGTGTCCTGTTTTTGATGGAAAGAAAGAGAAGTTTTTAGAGTGGAAAGGAAAGGTTGAAGATTGGATTTGGAGAAACAAAAATATAGACAAATATCCGGGGCTAACGATTAGAAGTGCACTATGTGGAGAACCTTGGGAGCTTGTAGGAGGTCTACCGAGAGACGAGTTAGTTGGTAGCGATGGTGTAGATAAGATAATGAGTGTACTAGAAAAGAAATATAGTAGTGATAGAAAAAGAGAAAAGATGGATAGTATGAATGCTTTCTTCAGAATAGAAAGAGGTATTAATGAAGAAATACAAGACTTTGTATGTAGGTTTGAAGTGGCCTTAAGAAGATGCACAGCAGCTGGCATGACAGATCTAGGAGATGAACATAAAGGAGGTTTGTTGTTGGGAAGAAGCAAGTTATCAGAAAATGAGGAGAAAATAATGTTAGGAGCAATGGAAGGCGACATATCGTATAACAAAGTAACTAGCCTATTAATAGGTATTATGGGAAAGAGTTATCAGAGCCAAAATAAGGTATGGTATAGTGGAGATAGGAATAAAAATACAGAAAAGAAATTCACTTGTTATAATTGTAAGAAAGAGGGACATGTGCAAAAGTTTTGTCCAGAATATAGGAAAAACGATAAAGAATGTAATGGATGTGGTAAGAAAGGTCATGTAGCCGATAACTGTTGGATGAAAGACAAAGAATGCTATAAATGTAAAGAAAAAGGACATTTAGCTAATGTATGTAACGAACGGAAAAAGTTAACAAAAGAGATAGTATTATTAGGAGAAAAGGGCATTGAAGAAGAAGACAATTGGGATATAATAAGTGCAATTGTTGATACAGGATGTAAGAATAGTGTCGTGGGAGAATTGTGACTAGGAGCAATTCTCTCGACTTTAAATAGGGAAGAGAGAAGATGAGGGAGTCGGAAAGAAAAGTAGAAACAACTTATGTTTTTGGGGAGAAGGAATATAAATGTAATAGGAAATTTTTGATACCGATAGTTCTAGGGAATAATAATGCATTACTGGAAACTGAAGTAGTAGAAGGTAATATTCCGTGGTTAATAGGTACTACAGTTTTAGGTAAGCTAGGTGCTAGGATAGATTTTGTAAATAAATATCTTGAATGTAACCATTTATTATTAAACAAAAAAATACCAATAAATATAGATAACAAAGGACATATAAGAATAAAATTAAGGGAAGGGAATAATATGAAGAAAGTGTGGTTGACAATGGGTGAAACTAATAATATTAATGATGAAGAAAAGTGGGAAAAGAATTGCAAGCGGTTGCATTTGCAATTTGGTCATTGTGCTTATGATAAACTTCAACAAATGATTTGTAAAGCTTGGAATCATGATGTTAATTATCAGAGGATGAAGAAAGAAAGGTTAGAAACTTTAAAAGAAATTTGTAATGGCTGTGAAACATGTAAAAAATATAAGAAAAGCCCTGAAAGACCTATAGTAGGACTACCTTTAGCAAAAAATTTCAACGAAGTATTATCAATGGACATAGGTGAATTGGAAGGAGAAAAGTTTCTAGTCATGGTAGATTGGGCAACCCACTATTGTCAAGCTAAGTGGTTAAAAGATAAGAAACCCTCCAGTATTTTGGAATGTGTAATGGAGAAATGGATAAGTTATTTTGGAGCCCCACAAAAGATAATAACTGATGGTGGAAGGGAATTTCAAAATGAAGAGATAATTGAATTCACAGAAAAATGGGGTATAGAAATATTATGTACGGCGAGCGAGAGTCCTTGGAGTAACGGAAAGAGTGAAAAGACAGTTGGTATTTTGAAGGAAGGAATGAGAAAATTAAAAGAAGATGGAGTTAAAGGAAGAGATTGGATCCTAATGTGGATGGTGAGTGCAAAGAATGATAGGATAATGAGCGGTGGATATTCTCCCAATCAGAAAGTGTTTGGGATTTACTACAGAGGAAAACAAGATATGGAACAATTTAGTCCAACGGAACTGGAAGAGGAAATAGAAGGAGAAAAATTGAAGGAACTAATGCAAATACAAACTGTAGTTAAAGATAGTGTGCAAGGGAAAGAATGTAGAGATCGGATAAGGAGAGCTTTAAAAGGAAAAATTAGATTACATAGGATTGAAGAAGCACAAGTGGGAGACAAAGTTTATTACAAGAAAAAAGGAGAAGAGAAATGGAGAGGACCGGGTAGGATAATCGGAAGAGATGGGAAAATAGTCATGGTAAAGCATGGAGCGTTGATCAGAGAAGTTAATAAGATACATATAACTAAAATACAGAAAATAGGAGAGGAGTTGAAGAAGAAGAAGAAGAAGAAGAAGAAGAAGAAGAAGAAGAAGAAGAAGAAGAAGAAGGGGATAGAAGAGGAGAAGAATTGGAAGAGGTTGAAGGAAATGATGAGATTAACGAAGATGAAGGACTTGATCCTAAGAACATGAAAAAAGGAAAAAATTATCGAATAAGACACGATAATGAAGAATGGTGGAGAAGAGTGAAAGTGATGAGTTTAGGAGGTAAAAGAGGAGGTAAATATGATGGTACTTATAATGTTAAAGATTTGGACTCTGAAGAGGAGTTTTGGGCAGATCTAAGAGAATATGAAGTGGAAGAAGAGAAGAATCAAGAAGAATCGTACTTTATTGAAGGAGAAACGGTGTACTTTAACAGTAATGATTCTGATCAATGGAAAAAAATTAAAGAAGCCAAGGAGAAAGAGATTGATAGTTGGAAAGAAAATAATGTATTTGAAGATAATAGAGGGAATAAGGTTCTTAAGACTAGATGGATAGTTACAGAAAAGGAGAAAGAAGGTGGGAAGATATGGAAAGCAAGATTAGTTGTGAAAGGTTTTATGGAGAAAGAGTATCTTGAAACAGAAGACTGTGAAGCTCCGACTTTTTCAATAGAAGGATTGAAGATAATACTATCTATAATAAATATGAACGAATGGCAGGTAAAGACCCTTGATGTGAAAACAGCATATTTGCAAGGAAAAGTAATGGAGAGAGAAGTAGTGATAAAACCTCCTGATGAGGTCAACACTTTAAAGTTATGGAAACTAAAAAAGACAGTGTATGGGCTGAAAGATGCAGCCAGAAAATGGTACGAGAGTCTAGTTGAAGTGTTGATGAAAGTTGGCGGTAAAAGGAGTAAAATAGACAATACCATATTTAAATGGGAAAAGAATGGTGAAGTTTATGGAATAATGGGCATCCATGTGGATGATCTCATTTATGGAGGTAATAAAGAGTTTGAGGATAAGATTATATCTGAAGTTAAGAAAGAATTAAAAGTTGGAAGGGAAGAAAGTGAGGCTTTTAAATATTTGGGAATAGAAGTAATGCAAGAGAAGAATGGTGATATTGTATTAAGTCAGAGTAGTTATGCTAGAGATAAGTTAGTAATAAGGAATTTAAACAAGGAAAAAGGGCTGAAAAGTTGAATGAAGAAGAGATGACATTGTATAGATCTCTGTTGGGAAAATTAAACTGGATGTCGCAGAATACTCGTCCTGATTTAAGTTTTGAGGTGAGTTTTCTAGGAAGAAATATGAAAGAGGCTACAGTAGAAAACTATAATGACTTAATAAGGGTTGCAGAAAGGGCAAAAAGAGAAGAAGTTCAAATGAGAATACCTAAGCTTAAGAAAGGAAGAATGCGTTTGGAGGTATATTCAGATGCTTCATTTGGCAACATAAGTGGAGGTAGAACTCAGATAGGATATTGTATAAGAGTAAAAGACACAGTGGGCAATACTTGTCCATTATTATGGAAATCTAAAGTGGCTAAAAGAGTTGTAAGTTCCACTTTGTCAGCCGAAACCTTGAGCATGGTCGAGGCTACTGAATGGGGGAGTATATTAAATATTTGTGGGAAGAATTAACAGCAAATAAAAACAACCTAAACATAATAGCAATGACTGACTGCAAGTCCTTAA
>JABUQX010007214.1:7500-17500 GCA_015478945.1 Trachelipus rathkii | reverse complement strand
TCTCAACCCTTTCATCTCAAACACTTCTAATTTCTTCTTGGACCTAGCATTCAACCCCATGTTTCACACCCATATAGTACCGCTTGGAACACAAATTTTTTCAAACATACTTATCTTAAGTTTATGTGATAAATCCCCCCCTTTCCATAATTCCCTCAAACCACTCAATGCTCTCATTCCTTCTCCTACTCTGTGATCTATCTCTTCCTTCATCCCTCCTTCCTTACCCAAATCCATCCCTAAATATCTGAAAACCTTTACTTCTTCTAATACTACACCTCCTACTCTAATCTCTAACCCCATCCCCTCATCTGATTCCTCCTCCTCAAACACTAACACTTTACTCTTACCTGGATTTATCCTAAGACCCTTCTGTCCACACACTCTCTCAAACTCCTTCACCAAATACTACAGCCCTTCTGAATCCTTCGCCACCAAGGTAGTATCATCCGCAAATAGTAACATGTTCACTTCCCATCTATCACCCCTTATCCATCAATTCCCCCCCTCTCCCCTCCCTCATCATTCCTCTGCAAACACTCTCCATAAATAAGTTGAAAAGCCACGGTGACATTACACATCCCTGTCTCAACCCTCTCTCCACTCCAAACATCTCACTCTCCCCTCCTAATACTCTCACACACATTCTGCTATTCCTATAAAAGGCCCTAATAATTTACCCTCTACTCCATATTCCTCCAGCACCCTCCATAATTCCCCCCTCTTCACTCTATCATATGCTTTCTCCAGATCTAAAAACACCCATACACTTTCCCTTTCCTTTCTATACCTTTCTCCACAAGCATCTTCATTGTGAATACCTGATCCACACACCCCCTTCCCACCCTAAATCCTCCTTGTTCTTCCCCCATTCTCTCTTCCGTTAAATCTCTCACCCTCTCAATTAGGATTCTCCCATACACTTTCCCTACTACACTCAAAAGACAAATACCTCTATAATTACCACACTCCATCCTATCCCCTTTCCTTTATACAGGGGAACCAAACAACCATCCTCCCAGTCCTGTGGAACCTCTTCCTTCCTCCAACATAAATTATATAACCTGTACAGCCATTCCTCCACCCCCTCTGCCTCCCATCTGTAACATTTCCATACTCACACCATCTAGACCTGTGGACTTTCCTTTTTTCCTTTAGTTAACGCCCTAATAATTTCTTCCATTTGAATTTCCATATCTCCTTCCTGTCCCTCTTCACCCCCCATCCTCACCTCTTGAAAATCCTCCTCATCTCTCCCACCCATTTCATTCAATAATCCTCTAAAATATTCCCCCATCTTTTCTCACCCTATCCTCCCCTCCTATCCATTCCCCATCCCCTCCCTTAACCCTCTCTCCTAACCCCTCCTTCTTCTTTCTTTTTTTTCTTTCCAGAATATCTTGCTCCCTGTTTCAAAATTTTCTGTCACTTTTCTACACCATTCATTGTTTGCATTTCTCTTCGCCCTCTCCACCCTCTTTGCTTCCACTCTAACCCCTCTATATTCCTCCCAGCTTTCCCTTCTCCTATTCCCCAACCATTTCACATAGACCTCTTTTTTCTTTTTTTTCACCAACTCTTTCACCTCCTCACTCCACCATTCACTTCCTTTCCTTCTACTTGCTCCCACCTTTTTTACTCCGCATACCCTTCTGGCCTCTTCACGAATTGTCTCTTTAAATCTCTTCCACTCCTCCTCCACATCCCTAATTTCCGTCCCTCTCACGTCCCTCCACCTATCCTCCATACCCCTCCTAAACTCGTTCTTACACAATGTCTCATCTAACTTTTCCACCTTTTTTAATTTCTATTTTCCCTTTTTTCTCTTCTACAACCAAGCAATTCTCTCCCCTACCCTTAACCTAGCTAACCACCAAATAGTGATCAGATAACCCACTACCTGCCTCCTCTCTGAATACATTTACATCTAGTAATCTGCCTCTATCCTATCTATTTATACACACATAATCCAGTAACGCCCTCCCCCCCGTTATCTCACTCTTCCATGTATACTTATGATTTTCACTTTTCTTGAACCAAGTATTTCCAACTATCAATCTTCTATCAACACATAACTCTAACAGACTTTCTCCATTAACATTCCTTTCCCCTACCCCAAATGGACCTATAATTCTACCCATCTCCTCTCTTCCCACTCCTGCATTCAAATCTCCTAATAAACAAATTTTATCATTAACCCCGAAACTTTCCCAACATTCATTCAACTCACTCCAAAATCTTTCTCTCTCCTCCCTCCATTTACTGGTGCATACGCGCATATAAAAACCCACATTTCCCCCCCAAATTTCACTTTAACCCACATTATTCTTGAATTCACCTATTTGCACACTTTTACCTTATCCCACACCTCTTTCTTCATAACTATTCCTACCCCTTCCCTCGCCCTCACTCTCTCGTTCACCCCCGAAATCATACCCTTAAATTTTCCAAAGACCATCTCCTTCTATCCTTTCAGCTTTGTTTCTGTCAACCCTAGCACATCCAACCTTTTTTCTTCGAACATTAACCCCACTTCTTCCCTTTTCAGATCCTCATTTATCCCTCTCACATTCATACAACCCACTCTAATCTAATCTCTTTTGCCCATCCTATCTCTTTACTCTCCCTTACTCTCCTTAGTTCTGACCCTCTTATTCACCACTCTACTTCCTTCTATTCTCACACTTGAATAAGCTGCACACTTTATATATAATATATATATAATATATATATACGTAGATGTAACTATAAGATATATATATATATATATATATATATATATATATATATATATATATATATATATATATATATATATATATATATATATATATATATATATATATTATATATATATTAGGGATGGGCCGGATATCCGGCAACTATCCGGTATCCGGCCTATCCGGCCAAGTTTTTGACTATCCGGTATCTGGCCGGATATCATTGTTATCCGGCCGGATAACCGGATAATTACTTCCCTAGTAGGTTCTTCCTCGTTTAGGGAAATATTCCAAATAATTTGAAATATATATATATATATATATATATATATATATATATATATATATATATATATATATATATATATATATATATATATATATATATATATATATATATATATATAAATATATATATATATATATATATATATATATATATATAAGAAAGATATATATATATATATATATATATATATATATATATATATATATATATATATATATATATATATATATATATATATATATATATATATATATATATACTTGTTTTGAATTTCGATGTTGGGTACCAATGTTATATTATTTTATTCATCATTTATGTTGACTGTACAATACAATTTATCTGAAATTTGGTGGTGACACGTTTCATAAATTATGGTAAAAATATGGTAATATTAAAATATTATAATAATATATTATAAAAATATTAAAATATATGGTAAAAAATATGATATTTATAATGGAATTAAGCTACTAAGACACATGTTAATGCAATTTTTACCACCATAATTTTATTCTCACGTTATTGCAATTTTTACACCATAATTACCACTGTTTATTTTAACGTGTTTAAGCATTGTATTATTTACCAGTATATATACGCACATTCTCAGAAATTTATAATAAAAAAAAAAAAACACGAATTTATTCTCAATGTTACCCGCCTTCAGTGATAAAATATAAAATCAGAGCAAATGTCAGGGCACAAAACTTGATAAAATGCAATGTTGGAAATAAATATACGTCTGCTATTAAGAAAAAGTGGTGCTACGAATAATGGTCAATATCGATTATAACTTTATAGGACAATCGAGAACTAAATATTATCGATACTGAGAATCGGTCGATTAATAGTAACACTTAATATCATTTATAATATTGATAAATTTTACATCAGAAATAAAAGAAACCTTTTTAAAACATGATCCTTTGAAGAAGAAAAAAAAAAAAAAAAAAACGATTTTTCGGTGTTGCTATCAAACACAAAGATGGCTAACGTGTAAAAATTTGTGGACTATAAATTTTGGCATTCCACTGAAACTACAATTTTTTTTGGTAGTCCTCTAACTGCGGAATGATATAGGCATTCCGCTAACTGCAATTCCACAACATTTTTCAAATTATCGCAATTGCAATTCCTCAATTTATTTTGGTATTCCACAATTGCGGAATTGCGGACTTAAATTGCGGAACGCCCACCCTGAGATATATATATGAGCAGCATATAGATATATATATATATATATATATATATATATATATATATATATATATATATATATATATATATATATATATATATATATATTTATATATATATATATATATATATATATATATATATATATATATATATATATATATATATATATATATATATATATATATATATATATATATATATATATATATATATATATATATATATATATATATATATATATATATATATCTATATAAATATTCTCTCTCCCATGTATGTAAAAAAATATGATAGCTACGTAAAACCGAATACATTTTTGAAATCAGCGCACATTGTAATGGAGGAAAATGAAGAAGAAATAAAATAAAGTGAGATAAAAAAGTAATAATAATAATAAATGAAGAAGAAATAAAATAAAGTGAGATAAAAAAAAGTAATAATAAAATTTTCGCGTTCCCCAGTCATGAGTCCCCAATATTTTCTTTTCAATGTTAATGCGAACATACGCACACACACACACACACACACACACACACACACACACACACACACACTCTATGATAGATAGATGTTCTAGAGAAATTAATTTTTTTGATGACCTGACCTGACCTAAACTATATGCAATTTTAATTTTTTAATTTTAATTTAACTTTAATTTTTATTTTTTAATTTTTTATTTTTGCCATTATTTTTAGTTTCCCCTAAAGTATTGAAAAGATATAAGGAAAATGTTTATTTTTTATGGGTATCATGTTTAAATTAAGTTTTGAAACGTACGATTATAATATTTTTTTGAGTTATTTATTAAAATTAATAATTATTAATTTTTTTTTAGTTCTTGCATTACAATGTACGCTAAATTCAAAAATATATTAAGTTTTTATGTAGATATAGTGTTTTTTTTAGATACAGGGGGCACCTAATCTGGAGACTGGCCATATATATATATATATATATATATATATATATATATATATATATATATATATATATATATATATATAATATATATATATTATATATATATATATATATATATATATATATATAATCCCGGTATAGCGTCGGGCGGGGTGACGTTGGCCACTTTCCCCTAATACACTTTTTGGATTTTTTTTCCTGAAAATCAAGGCCCTATAGTAGGTCATAAGCACACAAAAATAATAATGTAATTCTAATAATCATAGTTTTATTAAAGTTTAAATAAAGATCATTTAGACTCAGTTTGAAGGGGTGAATCGGACCACCATTGTGGGGTGAATTGGGCCATCTTTTTAAATTCCTCTTTTACGTAAAATCATTTTATATTTTAATTTTTACTTAATATAGTAATTGTTTATTATATTAAAATTAGTAATAAGTAATTAAAATTTCAATAATGATAAATAAAATAAGAATAAAATTAAGGCCCAATCCACCCCATTCGTGGGACAAATTTTGGACACTTTTTTGAATTCATATTTTCCATATAAATTTCATTTTTTATTTTAATTTTTACTTAATATAAGTAACTGTTTATTATATTTAAATTAGCTATTCGTAATAAAAATGTCAATAAAATAGCTGGCATAAAATAAGAATATCAATGGTGGCCCAATTCACCCCATCATCAATTTTTATTGGGATGAATCAGGCCAAGTTAGGCCCAGCGGTTTAACCACTATGCACTGTTTGAAACAAAATTTAGTTTGCCAGTTTAAAGCTAACATACTCAACTGTATACACTGAAAAATATATAATTAAAATCTGTCCATAACTTTTCATTTAAAACAGTTAAACTCACAGATTTTTCAAATGTGTGAAACGAATTTATGACATTTTATTCACTAATTTATTATATTTTTTAAAAATATGAAATCTAGAATTAAAGATAATCTAAATAAAAACTTGTAGTACTACCACGATGAGCAAAATAAAAAATTTTATTTAGTCCTCCGCCCGACGCTTATAACAGACTGCCGGATATCCGGTATCCGGCTAATTCACTATCCCCGATATCCGGCCGGATATCCGGTTAACTTCCAGCCGGATATCCGGTATCCGGCTAATTCACTATCCGGCCCATCTCCTAATATATATATATATATATTCGTTATATATATATATATATATATATATATATATATATATATATATATATATATATATATATATATATATATATATATATATATATATATATATATATATATATATATATATATATTTTATAGTGGACATAGAATACAACCATCTAATTCGAGCTGCGTGCGTGAGTACATTTTTGAAAAGACTCATTTTGCTTTACCAAGGTGAATGTAGAACACGCTCGAGAAGTACGTATAAGGTTTTAAGGTGGAAGTTAAAGGGTTTACGAGTGATATTAACTGAGACTGAATTTACAGTTTTATTGGAGAGATTGTTCATCTATTTTGCATTTAAGTGTGTAAACTACAATTAAGATCGTCATTCCCCCAAGACTGGTACGTTAAACGAATTATTTCACAAAGGGTTAAAATTTTAAAATAGGAAACTGCTGTCATTTTTGCATAAAGTTGTTAAATTCAGGAGAAACGAAAAAACATTGGTATTAAGGTTGCTAAGTATTTAAAACTGGTTAATATTGGGATAGTGTGAACTAAAAGTAGAAAGTGATGTTAAAATTAGGATAAAGGAGTTAAGATGGAAAATGTGAATAGGCAAGTGATAGCATATTTCAAGGTTGATTTTGAGAGATTTTCACGAGTTTTGAGTTAAGAAATTATTATTGGAGTGTTATAATGCTATTTTTCGTGATCAAGTTACCACCGGGTTTATACCAGGTTGTTTTAATAGGAGACTGTTATTAGAGTGTTATCAGGTTATTTTGTGGACATTTGTCACTGGTAACCCGGATTACCAGGTTTGAGGAAAATGGAAAGTAAGGTTAAGATGGAGTTTGAGATCTGGAGCGGAGGTAAAATTACGAGTGCTAGGGTTAAATTGTGCAAGAAAAAGTAGCGTATGTACAAGGCGTAGAAAGTTTATTATTATTATTATTATTATTATTATTATTAGGTTTATCTGTATTGTTTGTTAGGATGACTAGTGTCGTGATGAATGTGATTTGATACGAATAGAAGTGTGTTAATATTTGATAGTTTTAGAGGTCTTAAATAATAAGTTATATTATTATTATTATATATATCACATATTATTATTATTATTATATATTATTATTACTGTTATAATATTTTTGACGTCGATAGTATTATATTACTATGTAAGGCTATTATTATTATTATTATTATTATTATTATTATTATTATTATTTTTATTGTGTACTGTGTGTGTTCATTGTAAATAAACCTGAGTGGGTTTCATTTTCAAGGAGGGATACCGGACCATCCTGACTTTTATCACCAGTAACTTTGCTCACCTGGAGTGTTTCATCGGATTATACTGTAACCTGGCCCCAACCTGGAGTGATTTTCATCAGGGTTTACCTGTAACCTGGCCCCAACCTGGAGGGATTTTCATTGGGGTTTATCTGTAACCTGGCCCCAACCTGGAGGGATTGTCACAGGGGTTTACATGTAACATTGCCCCAACCTAAACGAACGTCGTAAACCCAATTTTGCTTTCAAGGATATCCCAGCCGGCACAGATCTGGTAGACCCGGTTTTGGATTCTGAGATTACTTGAGATGTACTCCCACTTCACAGGATCGGGAGGGTACTTGGTTGTACTCCCACCTTCACGGAGAATCGGTAGAGGGTGCTGAGTCGGTAACTCTTCCACCTTCACTGGATTTTGAGGGTACTTTGAGTGTACTCCCCAACTTCACTGGAATCGGGAGGGTGCCTGAGTGGTACTCCCCACCTTCACTGGATTGGTGAGGGTACATTGAGTGTACCCTCATCACCTTCACTGAGATCGGGAGAGGATGCCTTTGAGTGGTTACTCCCCACCTTCACTGATTGGGAGGGTACTTGAGTGTACTCCCCAACTTCACTGGCATCGGAGAGGTGCCTGAGTGGTTACATCCCCACTCACTGACGATTGGAGAGGGTACTTGAGTGACTACCCACCTTCACTGGATCGGGGAGGGGTGCCTGAGTGATACTCCCCACCTTCACTGGATGGGGAGGGTACTTGAGTTGTACTCCCCACCTTCACTGGAATCAAAGGGACTTGAGTGTACTCCCCCACCTTCACTGAAATTGGGAGGGTACTTGAGTGTACTCCCCCACCTTCACTGGATCGGGAGGGTGCCTGAGTGTACTCCCCACCTTCACTGGATTGGGAGGGTACTTGAGTGTACTCCCCACCTTCACTGGATTGGGAGGGTACTTGAGTGTACTCCCCACCTTCACTGGATTGTGAGGATACTTGAGTGTACTCCCCACCATTCACGGATTCGGAGGGTGCCTGATGGTATCCCCACCTTACAGCCGGATTGGGAGGGTACTGAGTGTACTCCACCAAACCTCACTTGGATCGGGAGGGTGCCTGCCAGTGAGTTACTCACCCACCTTCACTGGATTGGAGGGTACTTGAGTGTACTCCCACCTTCACTGGATTGGGAGGGTACTTGAGTGTACTCCCCCCCTTCACTAATTTATTTCCTTAGACTATAAAGTTCCCTTATCTATTTAAACTTTAATAGATTTACCCGGTTGTGAAGGTTTGGTGTGAACCATTAGAGAAAACACTTTGATTTAATTTATAAGTACACGGTGTTATCAGGTACAAGGATAGTGAGTCCCGGTTAAACATAGTGAGTCCCGGTTAAACTGCTAAACAGTTTGTCCCATGGAATGTGTTACATATTGCATAACATAATATACTGAGTATTAACTGCTTATTATCGATTTGTGAATTTATTTATTTAACTGTGATTTTTGTGGGTATTATTGATTCTAGCGATTTATTTTGATTTAATTTATTGATATTGTGGAATTATTACTGACTTTTGTTTTATTCATTTATGACATTTTGGGGGATTATTATTTATTCTTTAATTTTATTACATTTTGGGATTATATTGGCTAGCCAGGGTAGGATTTTGGGTACTGATTGGGTTTACATATGACCATTATTATCGAGATTTTTATTTGTGTTTGTAAATATACTGCTAAAAACATGTTGACCTTATTTATGGACCCTTATTGAAGACAGGAAGAGTCCATATATGACCATCCAGCGTGTACGGTGGCTTCAGAGTTAGTTTATTGTGTCGTAACTATATATATTATATATATATATATTATATTATATATATATATATATATAAATATATAAATATATATATATATATATATATATATACTATATATATATATATTATATATATATATATATATTATATTAATTATAATTATATATATATTATATACAGTATATATATATACAGTATATATATAATATACAGTATATATATATACAGTATATATATATATACGGATATATATATATATATAATATATATATATATAATATATATTATATATATATATATATATATATTATATATTTATATATATATATATATAATCTATATATATATATATATATATATATATATATATTATTATATATATATAATATATAATATTATATACCTGGTATATATATATATACTATTATATATATATATATATATTATATATATATAATATATATACGGAATAATATATATATAATTATATATATTATATAATATATAATATATATAATATTATATATTAATATATTATATATATATATATATATTATATAATATTATATATATATTATAAATTAATATATTAATATATATATAAAAATATAT
>JABUQX010007214.1:0-2500 GCA_015478945.1 Trachelipus rathkii | reverse complement strand
TTGGAGTCGCTCTCATTTTGGGATGGATCTAATAGGTGTAGTAGTGTTGTGGAGGTCTGGCCGTAGACTGCACAGCCATAGTCCATTTTCGATCGGATTAGGGCGATGGAGAGCTTAAATGGGACTTGCGATCAGCACCCCAAGATTTTGAGGCGAGATGACGTAACAGATCAAGGCGCGCGATGACAAGTTGTTTTCAGGTGTTTAATATGCGGTTCATATGTTAAGTGCTCATCTAGAATGAGTCCTAGAAATTTGACGTGAAGTAACAGGAATGGGCGAACCGTTATAAGGTTAGATTTGCTGGAAGAAGGTGGCAAGTTCTTAGATTCCCTTTTTTCTTAAAAAAGCACTGCTGAGGTTTTGGTGGAAGAAAAATAGAAGTCATGGGAGTTTACCCCATTGTTGAAATATTCTAATACCTAGTTGAAGTTGCCGTTCGAGAAAAGGCAGCCTGGCACCGGCTATATATAACGCAAGATTATCGACATAGAGAGAAAAAATTGAGTCACTGGGATTAGGAAGTAACGTATCATTAAAAAATCCAGAGCAAATAGTAGTACACTTTAGAACACTACCCTTCGGAACGCCTTCATCCCAGAGTAATGTGGCGTGACAGAATAGAGACACCGAACCTGATAGATCTGCTTTGACAGAAATTCATTTGAGAAAAGCAGGGAGTTGTCCGCGAAAACAGAGCGAATAAAGTTTAAGGAGAATTCCAGTTCTCCACATTGTGTCGTAAGCTTTTTAAAAAAAAATTACCCAGTCTTTGCCACTGGCCCGAGAGTAGGCGGGGGAGTCTTCCGGAGGATAACCGATGGGGAATATCATCAATCCTTAGTAGATTTCCTTTTAGCCTATCGTAGCTGGGAGGTAAAACTCTTTGTTTTAACATCATAGGGTAAGGGTTCAAACCCACCTGGACATAATGTTTGTGTACAATTTGTAATGCAAGCCATCATTTATTGTTCATCCATACAATATGCAGTCCCGATAAAAAATAACAAAGTCTTGCCACTGGCCCGAGTGTAGGCGGGGGAGTCTTTCCGGAGGATAACTGATGGTGGGATATCAATCAATCCTTGTTAGATTCCTTTTAGCTATCGTTAGGCTGGGTTAAAACTTCTTGGTTTTAACATCATAGGGTAAGGGTTCAAACCAACCTGGACAACAAATATATATATATAAATATATATATATATATATATTATAATTATAATATATATTAATTTATATATATATATATATATATAATATATATATATATATATATATATATAATATATATATAAGTAATATATAATATTATATAATATATATATATATCCATTATATATATTATATATATATATATACCCCAGTCAGTCGCTCACCTTGATAGTGGTTGGAGGGCTCTCTGGGACGCTGTTGGGCGGGATATACTGCCCGCCCTTCAGCGTCCTAGAGCGAAGAAGCGATTTTTTTTTTTTTTTTTTTAAATTCCCACCCATAAGTCCCTTTATTTTTTTTATAAGGTTACCCTCCCCCTTTTTCCCATCACAGCCCCTTGGGCTATCCGGTGCCTCTTCCCGCACGGGTTTACAGTTCACCCCACACTTCCTCCCCGTGGATGAGGGTACAGTTGAAAAACCGGTCATTTACGCTCACCTCTGACCGGGCCGCCAATTGTAGGGAACCCGAACCTTTGCTAACCACTCATGGAGGCTGTTCTGCACTTTGGTGTATAATCTCGGACTTTGCGCGAAGACTATAGGTGCCGTGTGGTACACGGGTGGGACCCCACGTAAAGTTTTGGGAGGATCTTCCGAGGCCACATCCACAGCCCACCCTACGGGGTGGGGTCCGGGTGGTTGTGTGGGTCTCTGGACTGTGACCTGCTGTGGAGAGAAGGATTACCCTCCCTTATGAAATATATGCCTTTCCAGCCCATCCTGTTATTTACATTTATGTCTCATTTGCTTTATTGCTATGTTGTTCATCCATGGAGACGAAGTTTGTGGTTTTAAAAATTTAGTTGGAAAATCTTTAAATAAATAACGTGTTTAAATAAAGGTGAGTTAAACAAACATCAACAACAATTACCATCTGTCAGGTACCCAGCCTAACCCTATCACGGTCCCTACTACTTCTAGACCTGGTACCTATGCTGTACTTCCTTCTCCTACACCTGAGGGTCCTTTGCAAAATCACCGATCGTCGACCAGCAAACCCCGAACACCCCAGTTCCCCCACGGCCCGGGCAATCCCGTAAAGGTGCCCCCCGTAAAGTCGTACTCATTCGTTTACTCCATACGCTGCACCCTCCTGGAATGTCAGCAGACATGTCATTCCCGATGATCACATACTGCGATCCACTACCTCCAAAACTCTTACTGAGCACAGAACCATTCTTCTCAGTAGAGCACTTGAAAAAGCCCTAGGAGTTGAAGACCCTCCAGTCACATTGATGAGGAATGGGTCCATTCTCGTAAAAGCTGCTAACCGAAATCAAATTTCC
>JABUQX010007213.1:37500-44711 GCA_015478945.1 Trachelipus rathkii | reverse complement strand
AGGATCATTCTCAAAACTCCAACTCTTCCTGGACCTGCATTCAACCCCCACCGTTTACCCATACCACACCGCCTGGTACACAATTTTTTCAAACACTACTTAATCTTACTTTCTGTGAAATCCCCCCTTTCATAATTCTCTCAGACCACTCAAAGCGCTCTCATTCCTGCTCCTACTCTATGTTCTATCTCCTCTTCATCCCTCCCCCTTACCCAAATCCATCCTTAAATATCTAAAAATCTTTACTTCTTCTAGCTAACACCCCTACCTAACCTCTTAACCCTCCCCTCCTCTCTTTCCTCCTCCTCAAACACTACACTTACCTGGATTTATTTTAAGCCCTTTTGTCCACACATTCTCTCAAACTCTCTCACCAAATACCTCAGCCCTTCCGGTTGCTTCGCCACTAGGCCAGTAGTCGTCCGCAAACAGTATCATGTTCACTTTCCTTCTATCATTCCCATTCATCTCTTCACCCCCCCTCCCCCGCTCACATTCCTCTGCAAACAACTCTCCATAAACAAAATTGAATAGCACGGCGACATTACAACACCCTGCTCAATCCTGCTACCATCCACCCCAAACATCTCACTCTCCTCTCCTAACACTCTCACACACATCTACTATTCCTATAAAGGCCTAATACCTTTACCTAATTTACCCCCCCCTCCATTTTCCTCAACACCCTCCACAATTCAACCCTCTTCACTCTATCATATTCTGTTTTCTCTAAATCTAAAAAACACCCAAACACTTCCCCTTTCCTCTCTATACTTTTCTCCACACATCTTTAAGTGTAAACATTGTCCACACACCTCTCTTCCCTCCTAAATCCTACCTTGTTCTTCCCTTCTCCCCCTTCCGTTAAACCTCCACTCTCATCAGTATTCTCCATACTTTCCTACACACGTAAAAGACCATATAACCTTATAATTCCGAATTCCATCCTATCCCCTTTCCCCTTATACTAGGGGAACCAAACAACCATCCTCCAATCCTGTGTACCTCACCACTCTCCAACATATTATATAACCTATACAGCCATTCCTCCACCCTATACCTCCCTTCTGCAACATTTCCATTCTCACACCATCCAGACCTGCGACTTCCCTTTTTTTCCTTTATTCAGGGCCTA
The DNA here is from genome assembly GCA_015478945.1 of Trachelipus rathkii. NCBI lineage: Eukaryota > Metazoa > Arthropoda > Malacostraca > Isopoda > Trachelipodidae > Trachelipus > Trachelipus rathkii. The sequence goes on along the minus strand of JABUQX010007213.1, from coordinate 43,576 downwards.
TAATTTCCTCCATTTGTATTTTATCCCCCCCCTCCCTCCCCAATTCACTCCCAATCCTCACCTCTTGCAAATCTTTCTCCCCTCCCCACCCACTTCATCATAATCCACTAAAATACTCCCCCCACTCTTCCTCACCCTATCCTCTCCTCCTATCCACTCCCCATCTCTTCCCTTAATCCTCTCCCCCAACCCCTCTTCTTCTTCCTTTTTTTATTTCCTTCTTTCCAGAACATCTTGCTCCCCGATTCAAAATTTTCCGTCACTTTTCTACACCATTCATCTTTTTCTCTTCTCTTCGCCCTCTCTACCGCCCTCTTTGCTTCCACTCTAACCCTTCTATATTCCTCCCAGCTTTCCTCTCTCCTACTTCCAACCATTTTCACATAAGCCTCTTTTTCTTTTCTTTTCTCACTTCCTTCACCTCCTCACTCAATTCACTTTTCCTTCTGCTTGCACCCACCCTTTTTACTCCACATACTCTTCTAGCCTCTTCACATACTGCTCTTTAAATCTCATCCACTTCCCCTCCACCTCTCCAATTCCCGTCCCTCTCACGTCTCTCAACCTATCCTCTACCTCTCCTAAACTCCCTCTTACACACTGTCTCCTCCAATTTTTCCACCTTTATCACCTCCACTCTCCTCTTTTCTCCCCTTTCCCTAATCTTCACCTCTCCTCCCACCCTTAACCTTGCAACTACCAAATAGTGATCCGATATCCCCCTCCCCCCCCCTCTAAATACATTTACATCTAGTAATCTGCCTCTATCCTTCCCATTTACACACACATAATCCAGTACGCCTCCCCCGTTACTCACTTTCATGTATCACTTATGATTTTCACTTATTTTTGAACCAAGTAATTCACACTATCATTCTCTTCAACACAACTCTAACAGACTCTCTCCATTACAATTCCCTCCCCTACCAAATGGTCCTTTATTCATTCCACCTCCTTTCCACTTCCCTCATTCAATCTCCACTAGACAAAATTTTTATCATTTAACCCCGAAACTTTCCCAACACTCCATTCCAACTCACTCCAAAATTTTCTCTTCCTCCTCTCTGGCTCCATTCACTGGTGCATATGCGCATATAAAACCCACATTTCCCCCCGAATTTCACTTTTACCACATTATCCTCGAACTCACCTGGCTGCACAACCTTACCTATCCCACACCTCTTTTCTCATAACTATTCCCACCCTCTCCCTCGCCCTCCTCTCCGTTCACGCCTGATATCATACCTTGTATTCTTCCAAACGTCCATCTCCTCTCCTTTTCAGCTTAGTTCTCAGTTAACCCTAGCAATCCAAACCTTTTTTCTTCAAACATTAACCCAACTTCCTCCCTCTTCAAATCCTCGTTTACCTCTCCGTCATACATCCCACACCCTAATTACCTCTCCTCCCCATCTTTTCCCTTCTTCTATATATATACTCTCAGGCTGCCGCTTTGTGGGAACTCCACCCTAGGTTACTTCCAACACTAAAGGTCACCACCCCGCTCACCAAATATACCCAACAACAATAACAAATAACAGCAAACATATAACAGAAAAGGTTAAAATGATAATATAAAATATAAAAGGTTAAAACCTACACTCTATCAATTTATATTTATTCCTACACTTTTTTTTCTTTTTCTCCTTTCTTTTTTTTTTAAAATTTACACCCGTTAAAACTTTATTTATCTATTAAAATCTTTATCCAATTATTTAAAATTCTTTAAAATCCCCCACATATACATACATATATTTGCCCATTTAAGTTCCCTTTTTCCATAGTATTCTCAATTTCTCGAATCGTAAAATACCAGCAATTACCAATAATATTACAAGTTATTATAGTTTGCTCCTTGACCAAAAAGATTCTTCTCTTATGATGGCAATTTCCAATAACGTTGACTGTTTATAATTCTAAACGTGTTTACACCTTTCGAGTTGAAGGAAAAATAGTAATGGTATCCTGTTGTCCGTTATTTTTATTTATAAATCTAAGATGACGAAGAAAATACACTATTTACTCAAAGATGGTATCATCAACTCGATTCCAAAGTTCAACTTATAAGTCGCAATAGGAATTCGTAATTTACAATGTTTAATTTCTTTCCAACAATATTCCTTTATTTGCACTTTAAGTTGGGTTTGTTCTAAGTTACTATAGTTAAATATGTTGCTTACGATATGTTAGGGTTTAAGATATTTACGTAACTAATATTTACAAAATCACAATCAATATCAGTTTCAGAACAATAAATAAATTCTAGTAACTAAATTCAAAGCTCTTCTTAGTTAACTTGTAAATATTCAATTTGTTTAATCTCAACCTTAAGGTTACGATAAATCAACTTATTTTATTTTTCAACGACCAAAGTCTAAAGTCTAAACGAGAATATTGGTGTACTATTTAGTTAATAAAATCATGTTTTTAACAAAGTTCCAAACGAGAGGACTGATACGATGGATCACCAAAAACCAACTGATATAAGAGTAATTTTTAAACACGTCCCTCCAGTAGGAAGATGATAACGTAAACTATATATTATATATATTATATATATATATATATATAATATATATATATATATATATATATATATATATATATATATATATATATATATATAATATATATATATATATATAGATGGAATACGTATATATATATATATACTATATAATATATATATAAATATTATTAAATATTTATTAATTTATATATATAATATATATAATATATTATTATATATATATATCTGACCTCACATTTTTTTTTTTTTTTGGCTGTGGCGTTTGTGTGTGGTGTAGATGGCAGAAGTTTGCTCAGCGCGGCCTTCTATGACTTTATCAACAATCCGCGGCTTAAAATCTAACTTTGCCTCTGTGGATTCAACCTCTCTAACTCCTAACTCCTAACCTTTTGCTCTGTCTGAACATAGATGGTAAGTTCATCCTCTAACTCGTTTAATGTATCTAACTACAACTTATTCTCATACTTTCCGTCTGAAGGCGCTGGAATATGTGCTATATAAAACATAAACACTCCTGACACACGCTCTCGAGAATCCAAATCTCCTAACTTCGATTGTTCTACTGGCTTAAATCTTCTTCCTTCTAAACTCGACAATATCTTGTGCTTCTGCTACTGTTCTCACTAACAGAACAGATTTTTCACGCTTTTTTGAATATCTTACTATTTCTCACGAGACTGTTATTTCCCATCCAAATGACGAGGTCCTCTATTTAGGGGATTTCAATGAACCACACTGAATGGTTGGGGTCCTCTCATACTGATTTAGTGGGAAGGAGGCCGAATCATTCAGCATTCTCAACGATCTGGAGCAGACTAATTAAAGAACCACACATATTCCGGATCGTTTTAAACCAATTTTCTTGAACAACTTAACTATTGTTTCACCATAGTCCTTCTCTCTTTAAATACACCACTTTGCTCCTATGGCTAATCGACACAACTTATATCTCTTCAATTTTAATTACTTCTCCTCCAACAGCTCCATCCTGCCCTAATCGTTTCTTTTTCTGGCATTTGATCGGGTCGATTGGGGGGCCTTAGGTCGCTTTCTACGCTAGCTTAATTGGAATGACTGCTTGATCTGGTGGCGGCTTTGCTTCTGCCGATACAGGTGGGAGCTGTAATCGTTGATGAGGGATGAGCAGGTTCATTTCCTTCTTCAACATAAATCTTTCTCTGCCTCATAATCTCGGTTGACCGTGCCTTGCTCTCTGGCCATCAGGCTAGAGACAGTGGCGTACGGGGCATGGAAAATCTCTCGTTCTCCTATCACTCTTGCTAATTTTCATTCAGCTAGAATCGTTGCAGGGATACTCTTCGTCGAGCAACAGCGGGCTTCAATCAAAAAAAAGTGCGCTAACCTCCTTGATTCTCTACTGATAAATCTTTCTGGCCTCTTTGCCAAAAACATCTCTAACAAACTTCTGTAATTGTCTTTCCTCCTATTATTTGATCTGATGGTTTGTTTGCTAATTCTCACTGAAAAGGTAATCTCTTCCGGCCCCTATTTTCTCAACTCAACCAGACGATGTCTGGCGATTCCTCCTCCTCTTCCTCTTCTTCTCTCAGGTGTCCTATGCATTGTCTGTGATAACATTTGATCGGGTGCATGGCTCCTGAATCTATGAACGTTAGGAAGGCGGGCGCCCCGGATGGCATCTCTCCGATTTGGAGGGAGTGTGCTTTCCCGTGCTCTACCGGCCGCTTCCGTTCAAACTTTTTCTCTATGTCTCAATAATCTAATACTTTCCTCAGTGTTGGAAGCAGCACATGTCCAATATTCCGAAAAAAGGAAGCGCTCTGATCCTTCTAACTATCGCCTATAGCTCTTACTGTGTATTCTATCTAAGATCTTTGAAATCCTATCCCACTCTCATTTCTTGACCATCTGGAGTCTATCACTTTTTCCGCTGCCAGTACGCGCTTTCGGCGCTCGAGTCTAACTGGGAAATACTTTCCTATCTAACTGACTTTATGGTTTTCCGCCCTCAGGAACTACGGGGAGACTTGCGTGGTGGCGCTTGACATACTCCAATGCTTTGAACGGTATGGCACGCGTCCACTGCTCTCCAAAGCTCCCCTCCTTTGGGTTTCCTCCTTCTCTTTGCTTACTTCATGTTAGTTTTCTTTCAAACGCTCAATATGGCTGTTCTGTTGATTGGGGCGACCCTCTTCTTCTTTTCTGTCAATCGTGGTGTTCCTCAGGGTCTGTCTTATCTCCTACTTTATCCTACTTTTCATTAATGATCTCTCACCCTGCACATCTAATCTATCCACTCGCTGTTATGCCGATGACTCGACCCTTCATTCTTCAACTCATTTCAATTCTAGAATTGCCTCTCGTCTTAATCTTTTCGATTCTATTCTCGCTGACCTGGATAGAATTTTCCGAGTGCGGTCGTCTCAACCTTGTGAAAGTCAACTCTGTAAAAACTCAGTTCCTGCAAGATTTCCTCTCTTAATACACCTTCTATACTTTCTATCTCTTTCGACGGTTTTCTCGTCTCTCTGTTGACAATATAAACATCTTGGCCTTAACATAAAGCAAAAAAATGTCTTGGACAACCTCAACATCCAACGGTTGCTTAGGGCGGCCTCCAAAGAACTGGGAGTTCTGTTTAGGCTGCGAGACTTTCTTTCCCTCTTCTCAGTTGCTCAGCTATACAAGGGGCCTCATCCGCCCTTGTATGGAGTACTCGCTCTCATATCTGGGGGGGGCTCTGTTTTCCTCCGGCTTTTGGATAGGGTCGGTCAAAGGCCAAAAGGGCTTATAAACTGTTCTGCGCTTTCCAGCACTTGACCCGCTATCTTTGCGGCGCGATGTTGGTCCTTATCTCTTTCTATAGGTACCGCAGCGGCAGGTGCTCGAGGGAATTTATCACTCGCGTACCACCTACCTTTACGACGCCACTCGTAGCGCAAGAGGTGCAATGTCGGCTGCATGAATTTTGTATGGAATTTGGTAGCTCTTGACTTCTCCGCTGTAGTAGCTTCCTTCTTTCCTGCCACTTCTGTTTTGTGAATTCTCTTCCATCTTCGGTTTCCTGCTGAATTCAATCTCTCTCACTTTAAAGCCTGCGTATGTGCTCATCTGCGTATTTTGCGTTAGTTGATGAATAACTTGAAGTGTGTGTTAACACCCCCCCCTTGACAGGGCTCTGCATGTGGTGGTGTGCACAACTGTAAAATATCTATATATATATATATATATATATATGATTATATAATATATATAATATAATATATATATAATATATATATATATATTATATATATATACTTTAATAATCAATATATATATATATATATATATATATATAACTTCAGCCCCAAGCGAAGGACTTGCGTCTGTTTAGTCGCCCATGGAAAGGAACTTGGGAAACACGGGATTTAAATCCCGCTTGTTGGCCAGGCCTATTCGCGGTTTGCCGGAAAGTTTCCAATTAGCAGCAAAGCACCTGCACTGTACCATAACGTCTGAGGCGAATCTTAGAGTTAATAACGAATGGCTCATCATTCTCGTCGCTCCAACCCAAGTCCTCGA
>JABUQX010007213.1:20000-25000 GCA_015478945.1 Trachelipus rathkii | reverse complement strand
GGATAGGAAGTAAGGGAAAGCTGCGGAAGGAATTAGAAGGGTTAAGTGGCAGCAATAGAGGGCGGTGGAGAAAGGGCGAAGAGATCAAATAATGAATGGTGTAAAAGGACAGAAAATTTTGTAACGGGGAGCAAGATATTTTCTGGAAAGAAGTAATACAAAAAAGGAAGAGATGGAGGGTTTAGGGGAGAGGGTTTAAGGGAGAGGAAGGGGAATGGATAGGAGGGGAGGATAAGGTGAGGAAAAGATGGGGGGAATATTTTAGAGGATTATTGAATGAAATGGGTGGGAGAGATGAGGATGATTTACAAGAGGTGAGGGTGGGGGGGGAAGTGGGGCAGGAAGGGGATTTGGAAATACAAATGGATGAAATTATTAGGGCGTTAACTAAGAGGAAAAAAAGGAAAGTCCACAGGTATAGATGGTGTGAGTATGGAATTGTTACAGATGGGAGGCAGAGGGGTGAAGGAATGGGCTGTATAGGTTATATAATTTATGTGGAGGGGGAGAGGTTTCCCACAGGCTTGGGAGGATGGTTGTTTGGTTCCCCTGTATACAAGGGAAAGGGGATAGATGGAGTACTGGGGAATTCTGAGCTGATTTGTCTTTTGAGATGTAGTGGAAAGTGTATCGGGAAGAATATATGGAGAGGGTGCGAGATTTAACGGAGGAGAGATTGGGGGAAGAACAAGAGGATTTAGGGTGGGAAGGGGTGTGTGGATCAAGTATTCACGATGAAGATGCTTGTGGAGAAAGGTATAGAAAGGAAAGGGAAAGTGAATGGGTGTTTTTTAGTGGAGAAAGCATATGATAGAGTGAAGATGGGGGAATTATGGAAGGTGCGGAGGAATTTTCTGGAGTAAGGGGTAAATTAGTTAAAGGTATTAGGGCCTTTTATTGGAATAGCAGAATGTGTGTGAGAGTTATTAGGGGGGAGAGTGAGATGTTTGGGGTTGAGAGAGGGTTGAGACAGGGATGTGTAATGTCACACCGTGGCTTGTCAATTTATTTATGGAGAGTGTCTGTACAGAGGAATGATGGGAGGGGAAGAGGGGTGGAATTGAATGGATAGGGTGATAGATGGGAATGAAATGATACTATTTGCGGATGATACTGCCTTAGTGGGCGAAGAATTCATGAAGGGCTCGTGTATTTGGTGAGGGAGTTTGAGAGGGTGTGTGGACAAAAGGGTTTAGGATCAACCCGGAAAGAGTAGAGTGTTCGTGTTTTTTGAGTACGGATGAAACCAGATGAGGGGAATGGGTTAGAGATTAGACGTAAGGAGGTGTATATTAGAGAAGTAAAGGTTTTCAAGATATTTAGGGCTGGGATTTGGGGTAAGGAAGGAGGGATGAAGGAAGAGATAGATCACAGAGTAGGAGAAGGAATGAGAGCATTGAGTGGTCTGAGGGAATTATGGAAGGAGGGAGATTTATCACTTAAACTTAAGATAAGTATGTTTGAAAAAATTTGTGTTCCAGCGGTACTATATGGGTGTGAAACATGGGGGTTGAATGCTAAGTCCAAGAAGAAGCTGGACATGTTGTTTGAAGATGAAAGGGTTGAGGCGTATGTTGGGTACAACGAGAGGCAGGATTAGGATAGGGTGATAAGAGAGAGATGTGATTGGAAAAATGGTTTGGTGAGAAGAGCGGAGAAGGGAATGTTAAGATTGTTTGGACATCTGGAGAGAATGGAGGAACAGAGGGTGGTTAGGAGAGTTTGGGAGGCGGAAGGGATAGGAAGAAGAGGAAGGGGGAGACCGAGAAGAAGGTGGATGGATGAATAAAGGAAATGCTGGAAGAGAAGGATGAGGGTGGAGGATGGTAGGGTGTTGGCGAGAGACTGAATGGAATGGAGGAGGTGGTGGGGGCGAGATGAAAGGAAAATATGAATTAGGGAAGCTGCACGTACCACTACCCGCTTAAGCGGAATAATAATAACATAATATAATAATAATATATATATATATTATATATATATATATAATATATATCTATATATATATATATAATTATATATATATATATAATATATATATATATATTATTTTATATTATATATAATATATATTATATCTATATATATATTATATAGTATACTATATATCATATATATATATATACTATATTATTTATATATATACTATATATATATTTTATTTTAATATCATATATATATATATTATATAATATATTAAATTTATATATATTATATATATATATATATATATATATATATATATATATATATATAATTATTATATATTATTATATTAATATATATATTATATATATATATATATATATATATATATATATATAATATATATATATATATATTGATTCTTTAAGCAGTTTCTGACGCTATATCGATAGTCATATTCATTTCGGCAAAATTCGAAATATCGAGTTATATCGATTAATGTGTAAAAATCGATATAATATATATATATACTATATAATATAATATATCTTATATAATTATATATAATAATATATATATATATATTTAATTATATATTATATAATATTATATATATATATAATAATAACTACAAACAAAAATAAAATATTGCATCAATCCTATAAACTTTTATACTTATATGTATGTAATTTTCCCCATTTTATTTATAGCACTCACTTAACAATCAGGTTCCTATATATAACACCTATTTAACATATAAGACTTCGTGATAGTACAAAAGTTCTACACAAGGTCCAGTGACTGGCACTGCTTGGTAGCAATCATTTTGGACACGTCAATTGTATATTTAAATACTTCTATAGGACTCAAGATTTTAATTATTTCTCTACGTTTCACCCATATATACAAGTATCCATTTTTTTTATTCAGTTTTTAAGTATTCATCCGGCTTATTGTTTTTGTATTCATTTTGAATATATATTTGTGTATTTAATAATATATATAATATTATAATATATATATATATATTATAATATATATATATATTATTATAATATTAATAAATTAAAATATATATTATATTTATATATATATAATATATATATTATTAATATATATATTAGTGTGTGGTGTGTGTGTGTGCGTGTGTGTGTGAGAACGTCTGTGTGTGTATGTATATGGGTAACATTAGTAGATTAATATTTGCAAATTTAAAAATCAGTTGACAAGTTGTAATAATAATAATAATAACTAATAAAAATAATAATAATAATAATAAGTAATAATAATAATAATCAATAATAATAATAATAATAATTAATAATATAATAATAATAATAATATTAATAATAATAATAATAATAATAATAACAATAATAATAACAATAATAATAATAATAATAATAATAATAATAATAATAATAATAATAATAATAATAATAATAATAATAATAATAATAATAATATAATAATAGTAATAATATTTTGTTACATTCTTCCACTCTTATAATAAAGCAATGTTATAGCCAAAAATTTAAATTTCAACATATTAAGTAACTTCACAAATTCTTCTAAAAAGTTCCTTAAAAAAAAACAAAAACAGAATCTTTTATCTAAACTTCGCCAGTAGAAAAATTATATCCACTCTTCAGAGGATATGATTTTTCTACTGACGAAGTAAATTTAGGTGAAGGATTTTATATGTTTTTGTCTTTTTTAAGGAACTTTTTAGACGAACTTGTGAAGTTACTTAATAAGTTGAAATTTTAATTTTTGGGTATAACATTACCTTATAATAATAGTGGAGTTATTTAACAAAATATTTATAATAGCTGTTCTCACAAATTAATTTTATTACTACCTTGAAGATGCCTCGAGTTCGGAGGCGAAATATTGCAACTATGGCACAAGTCTTCAAAAATAGTTTAAGTCCTGAAGAAACGATCTTGATGGGAATTGTTTTCTTTTTAACTTTGAAAGGAAAAAGAATCCGAAGAAGCGACTCTGAGAGGAGAAGTCTGCAACTCTTACACTTTGAACCTCCAGGAAGGTTGTAAGCCTCCTTCTTCCATTTTTTTCCTTTTTTTGTAAGCCTCCTTCTTTAGAGTTGTTCGGACTTAAGGACACCCTTTCTGAGGAGTGGATATGATTTTTCTACTAGCTAAATTTACATTTTCTGTTTTTGTCTTTTTTTATGGAACTTTTTAAACGAATTTGTAAAGTTATTTAATATGTTGAAATTTTAATTTTTGGCTATAGCATTCCTTTATAATAATAATAATAATAATAATAATAATAATAATAATAATAATAATAATAATAATAATAATAATAATAATAATAATAATAATAATAATAATATTTGCGAAGTTTAATTTGTAGTAAAATCCAAACTTTTGTAATTATATTTTTTTCTCAAAACTGTTTTCAATTTTACTTTGCTTTCTCTCTGTAGCTTGTTAACTTTGTAGATAATCTTTGTCCCAACAGTAACCTTCAGAAATCATGGAAGCTATAGGGTGGTTTCCTAAAAGCGACCCACTTCGTTTAGTAAATTGGCTTAGATACCTTGCAACAATGGATCAGGGTGGTTTATTAAAAGCGACCAGTGACCCACTTCGTTCAGTAAATTCAAATTGGCTTAGATACCTTGCAACAATGGATGCTAGGGCGGCTATTAGAAACCTTGTAGCATAACACTGGTCAACAAGGAATTTGCCCCAAGACAAAGAATACCTGTTTATTACATGTTTTTTTTCATGCAGAATTCAAAAATCGTATTGGTTTTTGTGTGCCAGGTTCGATTTTGACACTATTCACATGTAAACATGGAAAAATTGCAAAAATAAATAATTTTTCCTATGAGAAGAGACAAAACGGTTGGATATACAAACAGATAATATAAATAAAATATGCGTTTTTTTTCCCAAATATATATGCTGTGAGAATTTTAAATTGATAGAACAAATAATAAAAAGGTATAGCTGGTTTTAATTTTAATTGCTGGGTTTTTTTTAGTTTTCAATTGATTGGCGACAAAACTGGACTTACAGACAAACACCAATATAATTTTT
>JABUQX010007212.1:75000-77503 GCA_015478945.1 Trachelipus rathkii | reverse complement strand
CCTCCATATCAAGGTTGCAGCTTAAAATTAAAATTAAATATAGTTTAGGCTCCACTTACTGCTTTAAATTTTATCCGAGAATTTCGCAAAGGTTAAATTGCGTGAAAACTAAACAAATAAAAATTTGTTTTATAATAATAATCCTTCAAATTTAAAGAGATTTTCAAAAATTGTTTTATTATTATTCTTTTATTATTATTATAAAAAATGAATTTTAAAATTATTTTTTTTTTTTTATTATTATTATTATTATAATTATTTATATAATTATTTTAATTCATATTTTTTTATAATTATATATATATAATTATTTATTATTACTAGAATTATTAAAAAAAATCAAAATTATTATTCTGTTATTATAATTACATATATATAATTATTAATATTATTATAATTATTATAAAAAAATTATTTTTATAATTATTGTGATAAAAATTTTTGTTATTGTACTTATTATTGTTATTATAATTTTTAGTAAATGATTTTAAAAATCTTATTACTTATAAAATTATATTATTTAGGGCTTTTTTTTCTCTAGCGTATGTTAGGTCTAAGAAGCACGGCACTTCAGGCCAAAAAATAAGATAAAAAAAAAAAAAAGAAATGCTTACCAAAAATTAACTCGGAAAAAAAAATGACCGGCACAACACTAAATATTTTATTTATAGCACAAGAAAATTTGAAAAAATGATAATTTTTTTTTCTTTATTCCTCCAAATTTTTAGCAATTTTACAATAATTTCATGCACGAAATCAAACAACCTTCCACAGTATGTATTTCTCCAAGACGCCAACTGATGTATTATATTCGAGCGGGAGATGACTCGTTAACGGTTTGAATTTCGTGGAAATGTTCAAAATTAATTCTTTTAAAAAAAAACAGAAATTGATGAGCGATAAAATTGATGAAAAAAATATTGTGTATTTGGTTCAAAGTTAAATCCATTAAAATATAAACGTTTATTGTTATTTTAAAAAAAAATATTTTAATTCGAAACAGTTGTAACATTTTTGGTTGTATAAATATTGGAACATGACGTGAAAAGTCAAACCAAGATAAATGCTGGCTGAAAACGCATTATCTAGATAATTTTATTATTCTTTGAAGATCAAGAAAAACTTGAAGAAAAGTTGAAATATTAATCTCAAAATGTCCGTAATAAAGAGACAAACAAAATGATATATGATTTGCTCTAGTATGATAAAGATTGGTTAAAATAAGTTAAAAATTCAAAATTATTGATAAGGAAAAGTGGCTTCAAATGGCGTTCTACGTCATCAAACAGCTATTTACCGAAAGCAATTCTTTTATCGTATTTTCCTAAAAACTTTTTAAAACTGTTTTTCGAAAGTGCTTTTTGTTATTAATTGATTATTAATATACTTTATTGATTTTTAATTAAGAGAAGGTAAAAAAAACTATTGGAATTAGTTGTTATATGATTTCCAAGAAACACGTGTTCTGAGAAGGGGTGGTAAAAATCAATTGGAATAGCTTCTAATAAAATTCAGAATAAAGAACATTTTATAGGAATCTAATTAAAATAAAGTCATCATTTTTATTAGATCGGTAATTTCTAAGTAGGAAATATATATATATATATATATATATATATAATATATGATATATATATATATATATATATATATAAATATATATATATATATATAATATATATTTATTATTTATATATAATGTATAATATATACTCGGTATATATATATATATATATAATAAATATATATATCTTATATATATATATATATATATATATATATATATATATATATATATATATATAATAATATATATATATATATATATATATATAATATATATATATATATTATATATATATATATATGAGAAATAGGCTGATTTCTTAGAAATCGTATCTTGATAAGAAAGGCAAATACCGGTAACAAAACTCCAGCCATGACTATTCATTTATTAAAAAATTATATCTTTACTTTTTATATTTCAGACGTTTCGGATTCATTATAATCCATCATCCATCAATGAGCTAGAAAATCAAAACAAATAAAGGGAAAAACGTTATAAAAAATATATGAAACCAAACAATTCAAAATTGATCAATAGGTATGCACATATCAAACAATAATAAATACCGAGTTACACGTAATATAATAATAATTCGATATTGAATGTACAGTACAATTTAAGTGAAAACGCAAAAAATTGATAAAAAATAATGTTGACTATAGTAAGAGGACGTACTGTCACTCCCAGACAACAAGAACTCACGTAATAGGGACAGAAATCTAATTTTAGTTTTTTTGGGTGGCTGGTTGTTTCAGGTTCGTTAGATATTTAAATTGTGTGAAGTCAAGTAGAATATGATAATGGACTATTTATAAATAAAAAAAATCGATGATTCGGCCTTCATTTATTGATTTAAAGGGTTTCAATGTTGTAAAGCTGTTATTTAAGATGGGGTCCTGGATGGTGGATGTTTCAGGGTTACTGAACGAGAAACCA
>JABUQX010007212.1:65000-70000 GCA_015478945.1 Trachelipus rathkii | reverse complement strand
AAGAATTTACTGCCTTCTCTGGGATTGAACCACCGCTTGTTGCGAATGAGGGCAATATTCCCGATGCTTTACGACTGAGCTATCTTCCAACCCAAAAAAGTTGGGTTCAAGAACAGTTTTAAAGCAACCGAGCTCCCGTCAAGGCGAAATCACCAGGTGTCCAGCCTGTCCTATCCCTCGTTCTTTATATTGTAGATGTTTAAAATATAGCATAATAATCGCAATTATATAGGATGTTAAAGAAAGAAACATATAATGGGAAAGTAAAGAATTTACTGCCTTCTCTGGGATTGAACCACCGCTTGTTGCGAATGAGGACAATATACCTGATGCTTTACGACTGAGCTATCCTTCAACCCAAAAAAGTTGGGTTCAAGAACAGTTTTAAAGCAACCGAGATCCCGTCAAGAACCAGAGGTCTGAGCGTTAGAATGGATATTCATTTCATATAAAATACCAATATGGATCTATTAGGTGCTGCCTAATTACAGACACATGTGCTAATAGCTGAATTTCACTAGAATAGATAATAATTAATTCAACTAGATTTGATTTAGATAGCATACGTGAAAACCCAACGCGAGAGCGCCCGCAAGCGCGCCCCGTTTGCGGAACCGACGCATGAACCCGCCGGCGTAATATTACTACGCTGTCGCGAAAATATTTTCTTTATGATATGTCGTTGTAAACTTTCATTACATCATTTTGCATTTTCAAATATACCGTTTCCTATATTATGAGTCGTCCATTTTATTTCTTATTGAACATTTTTTATTTTATTTTTAGAAAATACCATTTCACTGGTAAAGTTTCTTGAAAAACATTTAGTTTTCGAAAGAACATTCTGTTTTTGTAGAAAACAGTTTGTTTTATATAACCTAAAGTTATAATTCCTTAAGGGGAATAGAACAAATAGTTAGAATTTGATACTGCCATAATCCTCTTTGTGGTATACCTTTAAGATCTTATTACTTTAAGGATTGTAAAACAAGTTTTATATGCCTTAAAGCTGCAACTACATAGGACGTAGAGTTAATGTATAGAAGTTGTCCCATACCCTCCCTTTTTAAGGTATGTCTTTACGGATTTACAGGATTAGGGTTTATAAAACACGAATTTATCGATACTAAAGCTGTAACTCAATAAGGTAATAGAGCAATTAGCCCTGATAGAGCTATCTCAATCACTATGATATATGCCTCGGTTTTACTGGTTTAATGTTTTACCCACATGGTTTACTGATACAACTCCTATTTTTTACCCAAACATTTTATGTATATATATATATATATATATATATATATATATATAGTATATATACAATATTTATAAATATATATTAATAATATAATATATATATATATATATATATATATATATATATATATATATATATATATATATATATATATTATATTATATATATATATATATAATCTTCTCTATGTATAAGTTATGAAAAAGTTGTTTATTCTAAAATATTATTACATAATTACTATATTAGTTAAATATACAATGCGTGTACATGCATAAATAAACTTCCCCTCCATGCACAAACCGTAATTTCTCTGTATGGACTTCCAGTATAGGTATCATATTATTATACTTCACATTTATATCGAAGTATGTAAGTTCATAACCTCTTCTATATCGCCTAGTAATATTACGCCAGCGGGTTCATGCGTCGGTTCCGCACCGGGGCGCGCTTGCGGGTGCTCTCGCGTTGGGCTTCACGTGATCTACTATAAATCTAGTGAATTAATTATTATCTATTCTAGTGAAATTAATAATTATCGTGTTGGGCTCATGTGTCTGTAATTAGGCAGCACCTAATAGATCCATATTGGTATTTTATATGAAATGAATATCCATTCAGACGCTCAGTCTGGTTCCAGTGCTCATAGAAACAGCAGTTTGAGTAGCATTCGCTAGATCCTACAATATCTCGAAATTTTAAAACCTAGCCAAACGAATTACTTTTCCAACTCAATAATTTATTCCTCCAATGTAAGTTATTTATTTATAAATATAATTACCACTTAGTTTGAAAATAAGACACTTTTTAATACGAATCAGAGAAACTTGTACCAATAACAACCAAAACGACTATGATTTAAAATGAGCTTGAGTCTAAAAGATATAAAACACATCTGCTCAAATATAAGTTTAAAGAACTAAGTTAATTTTCATCCAATCACAGGTGAGGCTCAGGATATGGAAAAACATGTTTTTACATACCTTAATCCCAAAAAGCGATAAAATAATTCTCGACCAATCACATGCGCTGTCATATAGAGATAAGGATTACTATGACCACTCACAAGAAAGGAAAGCAATTCCTTCTTACCTGTTTAAAGGATCTTACCGATCCAGCATTCAGTTTGAAAATTATATTTAAAAAAATAATACATTGAATTTTCATTTTTCAGATTTGGGAATGCGTACGCGACATGACTGGTACTTAGGCTTAAAGTAGTACATGGTGTAAAAAAAAGGCTTATCCTAAATTTAGGCCTAAATTAGTTATTTCAACACATTTTACAGAAAGAGATCAGTTTCGTATCTGTAAGGAGTGTGCGTTGTTGTGTGTTTTTCGTGTTGGATTGTCATTGTACATAGATGATAATAATAATAATAATAATAATAATAATAATAATAATAATAATAATAATAATAATAATAATTAATAATAATAATAATAATAATAATAATAATAATAATAATAATAAAAACATTAATAATAATAAAATAAATAATAATAATAATAATAATAATAATAATAATAATAATAATAATAATAATAATAATAATAATAATAATAATAATAATAATAATAATAATAATAATAATAATAATAATAAAAAAAAAAATAATTATTTAAAAACTTTTGAAATATTTTTGTTTAACATTGAATGAATAATATAAATGTAAGTGAATAATTGTTATTTTTAAATAAAAACCTAGAATGATTTTAATAAAATACATGTTATGTTAACAGAGAAGAACTTATTTTGCTATTTTATACTTATTACATGAGCTTAAAGATTGACATGTAAAGCAGTAAGTCAATAGAACAAAACGTGGTATAGCTTTGTGTAGAGGGCTGCTAGGGTCTTGCCTTACTGATTTACTGATTTATTGCTTTAAGGTATGTAAAATATATGTTTTTAATAAAATTTCATAAAATTTTAGTAAAAATTATTTTAAAACTTGATACTTATAAAATTTATAAACAAAATGTATTAACAGTTAATAATAAATAATAAATTCTTTGTTGAAAGATAATGATATATTATAGAAGTTTTAAGAAACTTTGAAATAAATTTAGTTATAATTGAATGAGTAATATTTAAATGTAAGTGTTTAATTAAAACATAAAAATGTTTAATAATTATTATATGTTATGTTCATACAAAAGAACTTATTTGATATGTTCAAAACAGTGTATATTTTAATGAACAGGGTGTGTGTGTGTGGTGTGTGTGTGCTGTTTTGTCTATTGCGTAATGTTGTGTGTGTGTGTGTGGGTTGTGTGTTGCGTGTGTGTGTGTGTGTGTGTTTTTCGTGTTGAATTGTCAATGTACATAGATGATAATAATAGTCATGAAGTAAAATGACTGAGGTATAATAATAATAATAATAATAATAATAATAATAATAATATAAAATAATAATAATAATAATAATAATAATAATAATAATAATAATAATAATAATAATAATAATAATAAAAAAAATCCTGGGTATTTAAAAAACTTCAAATAATTTTAGTTAACAGTGGGGAATAATATAAATGTAAATGGTTAATTAAAAAAACAAAAATGTTTTTAATAAATAGTCTCATTATATATTAAATATGATGTAAAGCAGCAAAGCAGTAAAGCAGTTAAAGCAGTAAAACAAAGGGCCTTACTATTCCTTTGTTGCTAGGCAAATGCTCCTATTTGATTTATGTTTTAACTGCTTTTAAGGTCTGTAAAGTATATGTTTTTAATAAAATTCGTACAATTTTAGTAAATTAAAATGTTTATAAGGGCTCTGGGTTTTCTTCTTACATTACAATTTAAAAATTTATAATAAAAAGTATTAAAACAAAAATAAAAATATAAAAGAAACATAATGTTAATAAAATTATATATGAAGTTTAAGTGCATGTGTGTGTGTGTGTGTGCTTTGTACTGTTCCCGGTGTGGTGTGTGTAGGTTATGTGTGTGTGGTGTTGTGTGTGTGTGTGGTGTGTGTGTTAAATAATAATAGGCATGAAGTAAATGGCACTAAATAATATAATAATTAATAATATTAAAAATAATATAATAATAATAATAAATAATAATAATAAATATAATAATAATATAAATAATAATAATAATAATAATTAATAATAATAAAAATAAAAATAAAAATAATAATATAATAATAATAATAATAATAATAATAAAATAATAATAATAATAATTTAATAATAATAATAATAATAAAATAGTAAATAATAATAATAATAATAATTATAAAAAATAATAATAATATAATAATAAATAATAATAAAATAATAATAATAATTAATAATAATTTAAAAAATAATAATTAATAATAATAATAATAAATATAATAATAATAATAATATAATAATAATAATTAATAATAATATAATAATAATAATAATAATAATAATAATATAATTATAGTAATAATAATTAATAATAATAATAATAATAATAATAATAATAATAATAATAATAATAATCAAATAATAATAATAATAATAATAATAATAAATAAAAATAATAATAATAATAATAAAATAATAATAATTAATAATAATAATAATAATAATAATAATAATAATAATAATAATAATAATAATAATAATATAATAAATAATAATAATAATAAAATTAATAATAAAATAAAATAATAATAAAAAATAATAATAATTAATAATAATAATAATAATAATAATAATAATAATAATAATAATAATAATAAATCCGCATTATTTA
>JABUQX010007212.1:37500-62500 GCA_015478945.1 Trachelipus rathkii | reverse complement strand
AAGTTCATATAAGTTCATAATCTGTAGCATGTCTTGAATCTCTTAAGACCAATGTTCTATACTTAAATCGGTTATTCTTCTACTACAATCTTGTGATTTTGCTACTGTTTCCCAATGAAAAAAGAACATTGTGATTTTTGAAAATTCCCCTCCTTCTCACGAGAATGTTAGATCTTCGTCCAAATGCAAAGGTTCAGCTTGTTATTCTAACGATAACAATGACCATAGTCTTACAGCTTTTAGTTTATTTCATTCTCTCCAACAGCTCCATCCTTCTGCAAGTATAACTTCTTATGCTTTTATAGGGCTAATTTGGAAATTTGCTTAGTTTATATATGATACCTGTTTGACTCTGAGAACGTTTCGGTGTACACCGAAAGATAGGGTTCATCAATAAATAGATGATTGAATGATCAGTTTCGTTTTTTCTTTGACTAAATAATTTACATGAAATCCGAAATCCATGCTGGAAGAACTTTTATATATAGTCTTTCTGAAACCTCAAATTATTATTGCCTTTTAGCTCTAATTTTGCATTCTTTATAAAATCTATGAACTAATTCCTACATAATTCTCGCTTAATTGATCATTTTGAGTCTTAAACTCTACTTTTCGATCACCAATAAGACTTTTGGTGATATCATTTTCCATCTTAACGATTTATGGTGTTCTGAACTTAGTGACAATGACAATATCCACAATGACTGTAAGTTCTTTTTTCAATAACGTGCAACTTAAATCCTCGTTCATATCTATTTAGAGTGTTTTCTTCTTCCTTATCCTCATTGAACGATTACAGTTTTTCTTTAGCTAAAACGCCTTTTAAGAAGCTAAAAATTTTAAATCACTTAAGGAATTTTTTCAATCCATTTCAGTTGTTCTGCATAGAGACGTCTTTTGTCAAAGTGTGGAATTTGCGTTTTATTTGTAGGTGGATCTTTTCACAATTCTCTTCTCGAAAGGATGAAATTCGGATCTCTTATCTAATCATCTTATCCTCTTTTAATGTCTTGCTTAAGTTTATTTCTCTCCATCAAATGATTTCGCCACTTTTCATTTGTTCCTGCTAATGCAGTAGGCGTTTGCTCTCTCTACGTTTAATTAATAAGGGTTCTTGCAATCCAACTCAAAATCATCAACTTTTCTCAAGGTAGTTGTATGATCCTGGGCAGGGAAATTGTTGTTATTCTCTCACACACTCTGCCGGTAAAGTAAGAACTCTTCCTTCTTTTTTTACAATCTTTATTAAATTTAATATTTTCAGATGTCTTTTATTGAGTTATGCTAGTCCTTAACCTGACGATGGCATCCGTTGGGGGGTCTCTGGAGAGTGAAGTGTGAACCCTGACTACATATATATATATATATATATATATATATAATATATATTATATATATAATATATAATATATATATATATATATATATATATATATATATTTATATTATAATTATATATACTGTATATATGCTAGGCTCAAAATGAAGAAAAGTCGAAACTCTTGAAATAAGGAGAATAAAATATGTAAAATACGTAAAGATAAAAAATAGCACGAATGTAAACACCAAAAATACGAAAGGTTTTGAATAAATAAAATTATATTTTCCCACAAAATAAATAGGACCAAAGAAATCGACAAACAGGATATAACTTACTACACACAGACCAAAACTGCGCACTTGTATTTGACTTCCCCCCCTTGTAAGAGTATTTAAGGGTGCGTTCCGCGAAAAAATCTAGACTTGCATCCACTTAGCGAGATTTCAGTTTACAATTTCGATTTACAAAATGGAGCTCACATATTTAAACAAACGTTATATTATATATATATATATTATATAATATATAATATCTATATATATATATATATATATATATATATATATATATATATATATATATATATATATATATATATATATATATATAATATCTATTTTAATTTAATATTTCAGAAAATTCTTATGTGGGAAAATAAGTTGCAGAGTAATTCGGCAAGTTCAAATTTTTAAAAGACTTTGGCAGCAATTATGATTGAAAGTATTGGACCCAATGAAAATACGAATAATTATTATTTATTAATTAAGTTATTGTTAATTTTTATCAATTATAATTGATAATAATTAACTTGCTTCAATTAAGGTAGATTAATTATCAGAAAATGCTAACGTAATTACCCGTAATAATTTGTAATATAAATCTAATCGAGCAAGAAAGCTTATATAAATAATATATAATATATATATATATATATAATATATATATATATATATATATATATTTATATATATATATATACTATATATATATATATTTATATATATATATTATATATATATATATATGTATATGTATATATATATATATTATATATTATATATAATATAATCGTATAATATATAAATATATATATATATATATATATATATATATATATATATATATATATATATATATATATATATATATATATATATATATATATATATTATATATATTTATTTATATATATATATATAATATTATATATATATATATATATAATATATATATATATTATATTATATATATATATATATACTATATATATATATATATATATATCATTCCTAATTCAGTGGTGAAAATTAAAGACATAAATTCTTTACTTTGAATCTAGTTGCAGAGAGCTCAAAGATCGCTTAAGAAGGATTTAAAGAATCTTTACTTTACGTGGAACGAACCTAACCTAACCTAACCTAACCTAACCTAACCTAACCTAACCTAACCTAACCTAACTTAACCTTACCTAACCTGACCTACCCCTATAAGTAATGAACTTTTTATTTATACATTTTCAAGTATACATTAGTTGTTATTAAAAGACTACGAAACTCTTTCCAAGAACATTTTAACAATATTTAAATTCAGCTAAAATTCAAAACTTGATATAGTTTTCCTATAAATCTTAAATTTAATCTTTTTTATATATTTAAATCTACTTCGTGAATAAAGGCTTTCTAAATAAGAGATTAATCAGCAATCAGGTTGTTGTATCTCTTATGACTAAGCCGAGAATCAGTTGTTATAATTTCGGCAGGTCAACTCCCCATGTAGCCTAAAATGATCAAGAAAATCAGCTAAGAGAAAAACCTATGATATTCTATTACTTATTAGTACATTATTATTGTCTTTACTGACAAAGATTTCGAAGAAATGTGTCTTTTATTGTTAACGACTAACATCTCCTACAAAACGGAATTTATTCTTAGCCAAAACATTCTCAGAGAAAAATAAAAAATTAAAAAATTTGTTATGAAAGAAAATTAATTAATAATACAATATAAAATATATCCACATGTAATAGAATAAGAACATATATTATAGAAAGAAAATAAGATCAAGGAATCCATCTCAAAAAGCAAGTGAAGAAAGATGTTAACTTTAAGACAGCAATAACAAATATTCTGACAAACTTTTTTTTTAAGAATGTCATAAAGATAAAATAATGAGAGGGGAAAAAGGTTCAGTTACGAAAATTATAGAGTCACGTTGAACATGAAGAGGAAATAAAGGTGTTTTATGGAGAGTTAGGTCCGAAAGGGATATTACACTTGTCATATGCCATGACCACACAAACTAAACAAACATAAATGAATGCAAATAAAAAAAGTAAAATCACCAAAATTTCCATTTACATTCTTTCACTTTTTGACGTTTTTATGACCTGGTCTGAAAAATGACCAAAATTATATTCAACAAAAATACCAATTCTAAACCCAAAAACACCCTCAACCAAACTACCCAACCAACCATGCACAACCTCGCCCAACATACAAACATATACCCAAATACCAAAAAACATTCAAAACCCACCTAACCAACAACACCTACTAACAAATGATGCACACAAACAACAACTTCTACCTGTTAACCCAACACAACATAAAAAACAACCAGACACTACCCGAAACAACCATACAATGAACCAAATAACACTACATCTCATCTACCAAACAAATCTAACTCGTCTAAACATATCACAACCACATACACAAATACTCACTATTTCACTCTGGAATCAGACATGTCTGTAATCCTATAATACCAACCTCGATCAATTAGAACTCCTACCATGCTTCTACACTTCCCCTTCACTTCTCACGGAAAGTACTCTATCAGATTTCTTCTCCAATCCACACCCAACACACACCAGCACAACCAAAAAAACACACAAAAACCCAACCAATACCTCTCACCTTCCAGTCTCATCCACTCTTTACACACACAAACCACCCTCCACACGCAAAACACCTTAAGAACACCCGCTCACTTTCTTAACTTTTTCTTTGCCACCTCTTACTTTCTTACTTTTGCTCTCACTCCACCTTTGTTCTACACTCGCTTCTGATACCCTGTTCATACTGAAATCACACACTTCAACTCCATATTACAACATCACTTCCTTTCTGACTTTACCTCTTCCTTATCCCAACACTCTCAACGAATTTACTTCTTCCTTGCACAGTCTTCTCTTTACATCATCTACTTTTCATCATCACTATTTACCTTTTCCACCACTGTTCTCCCACACTCTTTTCTCCTTTTTTTTCCTCATCATTCACTCTGTGTCGAACCAAGGCGTATGCACACATCCTTTGGTCGATTATCGAAACTTGCGAGTGTATCGGTCTGTGCATTGGTATTCACTATCACACTATACAAAACAGATATGTCTACCCCAAACGCTTATCCATACTTTTAAACACTCATCAGTATACTCTCATAGGAACACGTCTTACTCCTCCATACCACTAGACTACATCACTACGTTGCTATCAACATTACCTACTTTTCCGATTCTACTTACTATATTACTTCCACATCTACCTTAATTCAACTACCACTATTAACTTCTTTCTTCTTGACAACACAATTCACTAGATCTCCAGTACACATATCAACAGTCTCTCCCACAAATGTTTGTCTCGCCGATGACACAACATAACACACACACCCAGTCCACAAAACATAACAAAAAAAACAAGCAACCATCTTCTACCTCCAAACAAAACCACAACAAACACCCCATCAATCTTACCATTATCAAACCAGATAAAAAACATACCAACACCAAAACAAACAAACAACACAACTAAAATAAAAAACACCCCTAAAAAACTCCAAACAAACAAAAACAACAAACAACATCCAAAAACAACACAAAAAAAACAAAAAAACAAAAACAAACCAATCAAAGACAAAAAAAAAAAACAACCAATACAAAAAAAAACTCCAAACAACAAAAAAACCAAATCACAAAACAACAAAAAAACTCACAACGTAAAAAAACCATCCTGTCCGATGCACCCTGCACTACTTCTCTTACCACACCCAACAACCGGATTAAAACTCCATAAAAAACAATAACCCCACAAAAAATAAAACAAAAAAAAAAAACACACAAAAAACGACCACAAGCTATACCATTACCCATTCACCAAACACAAAAAAACAAAAAACACACAAAACCCACCCAAACACCAAACAACACCAAAAAAACAATCAACATCACCACTCAACAAAAAAATCGTAATCCACCAAACAACACCATAACAAAACCACTTCACAAACCCTACTATAACCATAAACACCATCTACCATCTACTCTGAGGACATTTATCGATCAATGAAATCACCCTACAAATTTACATTCACTCACACTACACCATTCGTTGTCTTTCACGATTCATAACAGTGACATTAACACTTCATTGGGCCCAGATACACTTTTGTATTTCCATACCACTCTTTCTCACAACTCTCACTTACACACTTCTATTCTCTCGGTTTTTACTTTTCTACCAAAACCTTCACATATATGATCAAGAGGCATTCCGGAAAACGGTACGGAACACCCACTCATCCTTGCCACAATACGCTAACACCTGTTGCCTTTGGATCTCACTCACCATTTGCTCCCTCAAGCGAGATGCACACATTTCATTGTCCTCACCCAAATCCACGTTTACAGACTGATCTACACCTCCGTTCTCAATCATCCTCATACGATTAGATTACTCTTCATGAGATTCACACCTTCTCTTTTAACTATAGAATATTCAACATAAAACTTATATTACCGTATCCCTTTGTTTTATCTTTGCTACCAGTTCGTCCACCCATCGTAATATTTCATTCCAGGCCTTCTTTTTTACCTAACGCTTCCCAGCCACCATCCCCACACACTCATAAGCCTTTGCACACAAACCAAACAGAATCTCACCTGCTGGTTGCTCAATTCGGTCACCACAGAGTTTGAACCACACTTAACCTTACTCTTCCACACATCATATCATCTGCAGGTTTAAATCACCTTTAAAACTCCGGGACATCTCTACGCACCCGTTTTTTCTACAACTACTTCCCATTTCTTTTCAACTACTACTCACCACCAGTACCACTACCACCAGTACCCTACTACATACCATCACCTTCTTTCCCATATCTAGTACCCGACTAATCTTCCTAGTGACGCCACACCAACCCAAAACAATCAACAAAAACACTCCACTACTTACTGCCTCGTTACACCACGTCACTCACAACACAACCCTCCTGTCTACAGCCTTATATATATATGATGAAAGTACAGTGGTAGCAAGACAGATACAAAACAAACAAAGTTAAACTCACCCAATGTTCTCTTATTGATGGGATCTTAGTATTTAAATATGGAAATGAAAAGTTGCTTTTTGTTACTAAGTATGCCAAAGATACTTATGTTAATGAAACGTTATAGAACTTAATTATTTGTGGTGCCCACTATTGATCTACACTTTAATACGTTATAAGGTAACCACTCTTGGTACATGTGTTCAGTACAAGAAAAGTGCACCCTCTTATACTGACTCTTACGGGGGTACATACGAGTGTTACCACTAAGTGAGATACGTCCATTTACGGCATCCACAATGTACGATAGTATAACACAAAAGTTTACTACACTACCATTACGTTACACAAGACTGTGTTACACTTAGAACTTAATCAATCTTATACCTTTCTCTCCCACACCTTTCACTTGTCACTTGTCTTATACAAAACTTACACTTAACACTGCACAAAATAAAACACTAAAACACACCACTGGCACAACCCTTAGTATTGCGAAAAAAATTCAGTATGAATATTCCTTGCAAAATATAAGATAATATGTGTCAATAACATTTCACCGAAACGCCTCGTTTCAAGATACAAGTTGATGAAACCTTTAAACATTATCTGATATGTTCCAATGCCCGTCCCGTACCACATCTCAACCTTTAATAATAAGCACAAATTTAACACCGTAGGAAAGGTTACGAACTGTTATTTAATAGTTCGTATCTCGCTTCGATTATACTTATACTCATTCTTCTTATTTAATTTTTCAAGTGTTGATCATATTTTCAAAAATTGAATTACACAAATAGTGAAATGTGCGATATGGATTTTGTTTACGGTCGTTGTACGAACGGTAATTCATTAACAGCCATGCTTCTCTATGAAGAAATGTACCCTAAATCGTGTCATCCCGCCTCATACTATGTTTGCACGTCTCATCACTCGTTTTAAGAGAAGCAGGAAGTTTTTAAAAACTTACTAAGTGGAAACGGGAGACTCGCACAGTATCAAATCCAGATGTTCGAAGACAGGTTCTCCAAGAACTTGAGGACAGTCCTACAACAAGTACCAGAAAGATTTCTGCAACACTACATTTAAGTTATTCAACAGTTTTCAGGGTATTGAAAGATCAACTTCTGTACCCTTATCACATCCAACGAGATGCAGGAACTTGACCAAACAGATTTCCTGCAAAAGTAGCTTTGTTGTCGATGGATTGCAACAGAAAATTGCAGACAATCCTCACCATTTAGCAGAATATTGTTCACCCGATGAGGCAAATTTTCCAGAGACGCATATCGGACTTCCACAACAATCACATATGGGCGGAGCTGATGAGAAACCACATGCAATAGTGAAAGCCGCCATAACACCAGTTTTCATGAATGTATGGGTCGGAATTTGTTGGCGACATTTGATAGGTCATTCTTTTACCAGCGAGGCTTTACTGGAGAGTTTATCGCGCATTTCTTGAACATGACGGTGCTCTACACTACTGGAAGACGTACCCATTACAATTAAGATCTAAAATGTATTTCATGCACGACGGCGCGCCAGCTTATTTCAGTTTAGTTGCTCGTAACTATTTGATCACTGTATATCCACGCCGTTGGATTGGTCGAGGAGGTACAGAACACAACCTTGGCTTCCAGACCTAAATGCATTGGATTTCTTTCTGTATGGGGTCACCTGAACACATTGGTTTATCAGCAACAGTTTGAACGTCGCCGAAGGAATTAAGGGCTCGCTGAAATCGCATCCTGGACACAAATTCGGGATACACACGACGGTATATTTTGAAGCGTGTCCGCAAATCAATGCGTTGCAGAATAAGGGCTTGTATTGCCGCTGAACTTTTATTAAATGTTACAATTTGTTTAAACCTTAGTGCACGAGTACTTCGTACTATTTCTGTTGTATACTTTCTTCTGTGCAGTAATAAAATAAACTATATAATTGAAATTAAAAATTGAATGAATTTTTTAATTACTTTCCCAAAGTTGTACTGTGTTTATTGTAACTTAGTGTTTAAATAGGTTTCATCACCTTTGTAGTCTGGAAACGAGGGCGTTTTCGTGAAATGTATCTGAGCACCATATTATCTTATATTAAGCAAGGAATAGTCATGCTGGAATTTTTTCAACAATATTAATGAATAATAATATACACCCTGTATATTATATATATAAATATATATATAATATATATTATATATATATATATTATATATATATATATATATATATATATTATAGTATTATATATAGTATATATATATATATATATATATATATTATATTAATATATATATATATATAAATATATATATATATATATATATATTATATATATTATATATATGGTTGATGGGTGACCTGTGGTACGAAGCTATGGTAGACTTTGATGGTGTGAGTCCTAGAAATTCTAATGGTTAAATTAAGTTTGAAAAGGTTCAAGGTATGTGTGGTTGTGACGTATGGGCTCCATCTGAGGGAAACGTGAAGAGGTACGATTGTTTTGGGATAATCTGAAAGTGCTCTGGAATGGGGTGGTAGTGAGCTCAGATGATAGTTATTTGGGGTAGGACTGAAGGTATGGATCGGTGAATTCAAAAAAAGGGATGGTTAACAGGTGTTTTGGTGGCGGGAGAAAATGAAGATGGTAGGAGAGTGATTGATTCTGTGAAGAGGAGAGGTATGTGTGTAAGTAATACTTTCTTGATAAACACAAGAGTATCCAAAGTATACTAGAGTTTGGTGGTAGGGTAGAGACGGTATCGAAGTGAAAAGTATGATTTGATTTTGTGATGGTGAAAAAGGAGATGTTGAGTATTGTGTTGGGAATGTTAAATCAGTCTAGGGTTTAGGAATGGGTTATTTTATCGGCTATCATTATAGTTGTTCATTGTAAATTAAGTTAGTGGGGCTTGGAGTGGAAAAGAAGGTGATACGAAAGGAAGTACGTAAAAATAAGGAGTGAGAAGTTAAGTGAGCAAGACAATAAGGATAAGTAGTAAAGCGCTCGCTTAGTAAAACGGTTTGAATGTGACAAGTTGATAGCTGAACAAACCGTGGGGCAAATGAAGGAAGCAATTAGTAGCAGTGCAAAGGAAAGGTATGTGAGTGCTTAAAGTAGGAAGTAAGAATGTTAACAGTGAATGGTGGAATGAAGAGGTTTGATGAAAGCGGTTAAAGGTAAAAAAGAAGCGTGGTTGAATGTACTAAAAGCAAATGATGAAGAATCAAAAGAAAGATGCTTGGAATTATATAAGAGGAAAAAAGAAATACTAAAAGGTGTATACGTAGGAGAAAACAAAGAGGTAGAATGAACAGTTTGGAAGGGGAATGAAATGGGGACTTACAGGAATAGGAAGCTTCTTCTGGAAGGAGCGCGAAGGATTAAGGATGTGAGGAATAAGGGGAATCTGCCTTAGAATAATGAATAGGATTGAGTTGTCTTATGGCTGAAGAATGATGGTGTGTGGAGAGGATGTGTGGAAAGAACACTTTGAAATCTGCACAATATTAACGTAATGAAGAGGTGATTAGTGAATGTGTGTGGGTTTGATGTGTGCAAGGAGGAATAGCAGTGAATGGCAGGAAGGTGGCTGGTGCAATTAAATCGTTGGTGAATGTAAGGGACGTAAGTCTTGAGTGTGCTAGGGTTTTACATGAGGGTATTGTTAGTTACCTGTGTTATTGTATAGTAGTGAGACTATGTCTGAATAGAAGTATATATCTAACGGTTCAATGTGTTCAGTATGGGACAATCTTTAGGGGTGTGCTAGGTGTGGAAGAACTGATAAAGAGAGGAATGAACGTATTAGAGGTGGTGTGGGGTGAAGAAAGGGAAATGAGTGAGAATAACAAAAAGTGTTGCTTGAGTATGGTTTTTTAGGTAATTTGTTGGAAGGGGGTTGAGGTCGGGTTGGTTAACAGCGATGTAAGTGGAGAGTGTGTTGGGAACCGACCGGTTGGGAGGCCGAAAGAGAAAGTTGGTTTGAGTCGGTGACACGAATGTCCTCTGGAAGAGAGAGAAATGTCGAGTATGGCATGAGGCGAGAATAAAGGTTGCATAATAGGCAGAGTGAATGGCGGGTTTTGTTATGGGGGCATGGTTGTGGCCCCAGCTGGGCCAGGGGATGAACCCGTTACATTGACGATTTGACCATAGTGAGGGTTGCCGTCGCGGTCCCATTGATGCTCTTAGGTGGGATTTTCTGTCTGTGACGACTTCTCACTAATTAATGCGTACAGGAGGGGGCGGTAGGGCTGGGCTTTCTTTTCGACGTTTGTCATGTTCTCCTACTACTTTCTTTTCCGATGCTATGTAGGCACCTTACCCCCAAGTCTTTGGGGCAAAGAGGAAGGTGGAAGAAAAGAAGAAAGAAGAAAGAAAGATATATATATATAACACGTAACACAACACCCGGGCGAAGCGGCGTATATATATATATATATATATATATATAATTTATATATATAATATATATATATATATATTAATATTATATATATATATTATATATATATATAGTTATACATATATAGTAGAGAGAGAGAGAGCAGACGCAGAGAGAGAGAGAGAAAAGAAATTTTTTAAAATAGTTTTTTTAGGATTACTCGCATCGTCAGTCGGCCAAAATTTGCTTATCGTACATCGTCATCGGCAAAAAGTTCATATCGTTCCTCACTAGTAACAACCAATATATATATATATATATATATATATATATATAGTATATAGATAGTATATATATATATATATATATAATTATATAATATATATATATTATAAATATTATCAACACCTTTTTCCCAAGACTGGGGGTTAAGGTGCGTGTCATAGCACCGGAAAGAATGAGTAGTAGAAAGATAGGACACCAAATCGAAAATAAAAGCCCAAGGCCTTACCGCCCCCTCTATACCTTTAAGCGAGCTCGTCGCAGTCAGAAAATTCCAACCCTGAAGAGCTTCACGGGACCGCGGACGGACCCTCAACTATGGCAATATCGTCATATGTAGGGTTATATGTCCCTGGTCCAGGTGGGGCCACAACCATGACCCCCTTACAAACCCAGTCATTCACTCTATATGCCACTTCTTGACTTCGATCCACATTTTCTTCAGTCTCCCAGGCCGGTTCGATTTGCCAACACACTCACCGACTATACATCAGGCTAACCAAACGACTATCATCCATCCTTCCACAGACCAAACCTGATAGCAAAGAGTAATGATGAGTATTAAGCGAATACTCTTTGTTATAGAATTATAGAAGTATTTTCTTTCCAGTTTACCTGAGGCAATTTAAAAATTATATGCATAAATCTATTTATTTTAATCAATAAAGATAAAAATAATAAACCAATTGATGAGAGATAGACCTTAACCATCTCAACGTACTTTCATTTATTTTCTCATTTACCCCTTTTTCACACCATTTAACCTATAAATACGTTTCATTAAAACCTTATCAATTTCTCTCACATCTAACACGCCCATAAGATTGTTCCATCTGAACACACTGAACTTTAGATACTATCCTCTCATTCCAGACCATGAGGCTCCCACTATATTTATATATATATATATATATATAATATATCTATATTTATAATATATATATGTATATACTATATATATATAATATATATATAGTATATAATATATATACCCTATTATCATATATATATATATATGATAAAATGTTTTAAATATATATAATGATATAGTTGGTCTAAAATATAAATAAATGAGATGTTAAGGCCTTCACAAGTATTTATTTACTTTATGATTATAAAGTAATGTTAACACCATAAATTAGCAATAGTATTAACAGAATTTAACAAAAAATTAAAAATTCAAAAATGTACTGAACAATTTCACAAAATTTACTCCTGTGCAACAGCAATGTAGGGTCCACATAGGATCTGATGTGTTCATGGAATGTTGAATTTTGTTTTTGCCGAATTATTCAAACCAAGCTTGTGGTGACGAAGCGCGTCTGGCGTCAGAGCAATATTTAAATTGCATAGAATAAACACTGTTTAATTTAGTTTTTTTAAATATTATATAATTATAGGAAATTTTTATGGAAATATATCTCCAAAGATATCCTTATTTCTGTAACTCACCAAATATGTTTAGACTCATTACTAATAACAATCACTAGGATTTGGGAAAATAGTTTTTTAAATTTTAAGTGAAAGATATTCCTGTACGCAAAATGTTCAAAACATAAATTTCAGCTACACTGAAAAATTCACTGAACAAAATATACTTACAGAAGGTATTACTGTTGTCATCTGTGTGGTAGGCACAACCGTTGTAATAGATGGCGGCCTTACTCCTTCAATGCTTAGTTCTCCTTTTGCTAATGAAGTTCGTAGGTAGGGCAACGTTTTCTGTAAATAAGTTACCTAACTAAATACAAAATTGTAAGATAATAAAACTAAAACAAAACGTATACACTTTACAAATTTATAAAAGAAATATAAATTGTAGGTACCAGTCAACTAGACAAGTACAGAATTAAAGTTAAGTAAACATAAAAATACCTTCAGAAAAGGAACCAAACATGGTTGGGGTGAAGAATTGAGATCTTTCTGAAGTTCTTCCGTAAATGCTTCCGGCTCAACTTTCCCATCAATTAAACCCTGTATTAAATTACGTACATTTTGCGCTACCTTTGCTCGCTGCTCACTTGCTAGCCGAAGTAAAGTGGCGAGGAAATTTTTGCATTTTGTTTTTGCTGATTCAGCTGATATAGTTTGCTGTTAAAAAAACAAAACAAAAAGTATTTAATGTATTTTATAAAGAAAAAGATTCATAAATGATAAATAATAATAATAATAATAATAATAATAATAATAATAATAATAATAATAATAATAATAATAATAATAATAATAAAAAAATGTAAGGTTCTAATTTTAAGAAAAGATTCTGACTCTTCCACTTGTAGATAATTAAAAGAGAAATGGTTTTTATTTTTTAGTATGAAGAAACTTAAAATAGAAATTTTAAAAATTTTATTACTATTTTACTAAACACACATTGAAATATAAATGCAACAATAATAAAAATAATAATAATATCAATATTCTTTCACCTACTGGTAAGACTCAAAGCAACTGACAGAAAAATTAAAGGTTCCTTTTAAGCCGACCATTTACTCTTATAATTACTAACCACCACCAAAAACTTAAATATCTATATCATCTAATTTATTAATACATTACTCTCAATGAAAATTGATTGAGTCAGTTTTATGTTGGAACTACTACTGCTCTTCCATCACCAATGCTAAAATACGCTAATCAAAGAATTTATTTCATCAATTCTCCTAATACTATGCCATTATTCAATTATATTATATTATTTGATAACTTTACAACCTTTAACTTTGTTCCCCAACAATTCTGATCAATCATCTGATCACATTCCAAGTACCTCCTAACTGCCATCAGCATTTTCACTTACATCAGCACTAGTGCAAAGAAATCTATTACCTACTTCCTATGTG
Organism: Trachelipus rathkii; assembly: GCA_015478945.1. Classification (NCBI taxonomy): domain Eukaryota; kingdom Metazoa; phylum Arthropoda; class Malacostraca; order Isopoda; family Trachelipodidae; genus Trachelipus; species Trachelipus rathkii. The sequence continues at coordinate 48,327 of JABUQX010007212.1, read as the reverse complement.
AATAAACTGCTATGCTGGATTTCATGTCGCCCTTTCAAACAATTTCACAATCCAAATACACACCCCACAAGTCTAATTACCCTTTCCTCACCTCTATGAGGATAGTTTATTCTTCTGTGATGTACACAAATTTTTCTTCAAATTGCTCATCTCACGCTCCTTACCTATCTTATATTACCTTTCATTACCATTCTAATCTTTCATCCTTTGCATGCATTTTGATATTTATTCTACTTCAAGCTATATTCATTAATAATCTTTATGCATAGTTTCCCCTGAAGGATGCTTGCTTTTAATATCAAATACTAGTAACTATTCTACTGCCTGCATTCTAGTTCCATTCACTATATTCTTGTTTCAAATTACATAAGTTGACATCTCTTATTAAATTCCTGCACTATTAATAACATGCTCTAAATTATGTCATTACGTTACAAGTTATACAACCCAATACAACACTTTCTATTGGCTATTCAACTACATATTAACTACATTAATTCCCATTTTCCTTTTAACATTTTGTAGTTTGAATTAATAATAATAATAATAATAATAATAATAATAATAATAATAATAATAATAATAATAATAATAATAATAATAATACACCAACACCATCAGTCAAGTTTTAAAAATAAAAACTAAAAAATTAAATATTTAAAATAATAAGATAAAAAAAAAATTATTTATAAGTTGACAAAGATTTAAATTTACCTACAATATCAATACCCACAAAATAATTACTCAAAATATGGTAACTGCTAAATTAATTAGGTAACACTAATTATATAATAATTTATAATAGATTATAACTTTGGGCTACGATAATCTGCAGGACTAGCAAGCGTTTGTCTACTACATTTGAAGCTTTTGTTTCAACAGTGCTACCAACAGCTCTACTCACACACTGAGGGCAGTTACCTTTGAGATAACTTTATTAGAGGTATGATATTTTTCATTCTTAGCAACTAATGAACCAAAATTGTGCGGATACTTAAGCACCCTTACAGTTCCAACTGCTGGAGAAGGCTGAACTTGTTGAGTACTAATAGTTGTCACGGCAGGCGTGGCAGTTGTAGTTGCAGAGCCCATAACTGCGGTAGATGAAGTTGCAGGTACTGTAACTGCAGAAGCAGGTACTACTAGTGTTTGACCTCCAGCAGTAACAACCTGAGGATTAACAGCTACACTGTTTGGCATTGATACTATGGTGGTTCCAGTTGTCTGAAAAAATATAAAAAATATTAAGTAAACATATAAATCATAAATCATAGTAAGGTATAGAAAAACTGCTGCAATTTATATGAAAGTTTAATCAAATTTTTCATTTGTTAAACTGCAACAAATCTAAGCTAAAACCACAAGAACTATTATATGAATCTCAACAAATATTGCTCTGCAGAGAAAAAATATACTTAACACTGATTTTTAGTTACTGATCATTTATTTAAGCTGTAATGAATATTATTCATTGCTTAATGAAAGAAATTACTATAGTCCAGAATAATCTTGGCAGAATTTGATACTTCCAGGGCTGAACTGTTTATAAAGCATCCGACTTTTGAGGGAAAGGGGTAGAGGGGGGGATCTATGGTAAATTGAAAGATTTAATTTCCTTCAAAGTAGGCTGAGATTTCACACAATTAGCCATAGATTTTTTGACTGCTACAAAAACTTCTCAAAGTCCCTCCTTGGTATTGTTGTCAAGAGCTACATTGTCTCATTCGATCATATCTTTTCTCTATTTTAAAACTATTGTCTTTTCAATATTATTTTAAGTTTGGGGAAAAGTCAGAAGTCTTAAATTTTCATTTTAAATTGCTTGTGGATAGTACTATGAAATATCAAGGTAATAATCAATTTTCCTTAATGTTTAACAACAGTTTTCAAAACTAAAGATCTCACATCCTAGTTCATTTCTAGATTCCTGCCAGAATGTGTGCCACTCTTAAGTGATGTTTGATCATGTTTAAGACGACTTTACCAGTACTTGATTTGAGCAATGCAAATATCTTCATTGCTAAAGCCTGCTAATGTTCCTCTTTGCTACAAACTGTGTTCTCATGTTTATGACAAAATTTGATGCATTACCATCCCTGGTATGAAATGGAAATGTGAAGACAACAATAAACACCTATACACTCATGAGAAACTAGAATTAACTTTAATGTCTAATGGAGTAGAATTAATTCACAAATGAAAACTCTGATCTAATGAAACATGCTGGTGTGTAGCAACTTGTTCTACGTGGATTAAATTAAAATAATGTTGTTAGCTTTTTTTTATTTCAGCCCGTTCAATTTCCATTTTGCAAAAAATAATAAAAGAGATGTCAAACAGTAACATCTAATCTAAGTATTTGTCATGATAATACCACCAATAATATATATATACGTATATATATAATATATTAATATATATAATGATAATATATATATATATATTATATATATATATATATTATATATATATATATATAATATATATAATATATATTATATATATATTATATATAGTATATATATATATATATATATATATATAATATATATTATATTATATATATATTAATATATATATTATATATATAATATATATATATATATATATATATAGTATATAGTATATATAATATATATAAAATGCTATTTATCCCAGCAAACGTAATTAATTCAACCCAGATTTTTACTTGTGAGATTGACCAAATTTATATTCTGCAAATATATAATTAATTTGGAATAGATACAATAAATCCATTGGCTAAGATCAATCCATCCAACCCTTCATTAAAGATGTTAAAAGGCTAGAACAATGACAAACTGTTTGACTAATAATAAGAATATCATTCATTATATTTAGGGAGTATCAATTTTCTACTCAACATGAACTACTCTATTCTTTGCTATTTTTAATATAAGGGCAGATCTGTTTGAATTTTAGAAGTTATGGAAAATTTTCAGACATGCTCTTCAATAACCTTTAACTAAGTTTTCCAAATAAATCTCTCATGGGTACTAGATTTTGTATTCCTATTCTTTATTTTTATGATATAATAAAGATCTTAAAAATTCTGAAAGCGAATTGTCCTGACTTACACTTCTTATGATGGTAAAGTAATTAAAATAATTAAACAATAATAAAAAAACTAAAAATAAGAATAATAATAATAATAATAATAATAATAATAATAATAAGATTAATAATAATAATAATAATAATAATAATAATAATAATAATAATAATAATAATAATAATAATAATAATAATAATAATAATAATAATAAAAAATAATAATAATAAAAAATAATAATAATAATAATAATAATAATAATAATAATAATAATAATAATAACCATTTAAATTTCAATTAAAATTGTAAAAAATTCAAATATCTAAGTTAGATTAGAAAATAATTATAATTTTACTCGTACAATATTCATAAAATACAAATTTGTCTCAAAAGTAGTCTTTGAATTAATCAAATTAATTTTGTATTTATGTAATTCCTCTTTTTATATTGGGATTTGGTATTGTGTATAAAATAAATTTTTTTTTTTTCTTTTTTCATTTAACCATTATATTAAAACTATCATCAAAGTAAAAAATAAGAAAATAAATTTTTAAACTAAAACAGATGAGAGCCAGACTCAAAATTATTAATTTAAAAAAACAAAATAATTTCAATTACAAACTCTATTATATATTACAGATTCTTTACTTTTTTTCTATTTAGTATGTTTCAAAAATCTTTCAATAATAATAAAAATAGCTACCAATATGGCTCCTCTATTTATTTTTTTTTCATATTCTATAATCTTAAGCAAATTTATACTAATCAATTCTTTATTTAGAAATAAAACATCCAGAAGGTTTTCATTTTGTTAAAAGTGTCTTACAAAAGTTAGAAAAATTTATTTCAACCATTCAATTGAATGTAATCAAAATAAAGAAAAATAATACTTCAAATATTGTACACAAAAATTGTCATGGGGATTAGTTTTATAGGCAAAAGACTAAATCACTCTAAAGTATTTTTAGACATTACACAAAAGCTAAATTCATTTAAAAAAAAAAAACAATTTTATTATCTTTTACTCTATAACATGTAAAAAAAATTTCTCTTCATAAATCATATCTTATGATAGGGCTGGTACAGCTGATATTGTATAACTAATTTATCATACAACAGATTTAAAAAAAAAAAAAAAAAAAAAAGTCTATACAATGATTAAAATATTTTTAATATTAATACTATTCATATGAAAAAGAAAAAATATATATAAATGAACTTTCAGGTGATTTCTAATTAAGGTTACATTTAAAAAATTGTCTAAAATTGGTAAAATAAAGAAAATTAAAAGTAAAATAAAATATTCAGTTACAATTTGACAAATTTCCAAGTTCCAGAATTTGCAAGACAATTTTGACAAAATGAAAAGTCTGAGTTTTATAAAATATTTAAATATGTTTAAGCTTTTTCAAAAAAAAAAAAAAATAATAAATAATAAAAAAAAAAAAATAATAATACCTGAGGTTGTTGAAATCTGTATAATACCTGAGGTTGTTGAAATCTGTATGTATTATTGGCTTGGTGTACCACCATTGTATTTGCTGTAGTAGGAGTCCCATTAGGGGGTATCTGGGTAGCATTTGGTGGTGCGGTATTAACACGAAGAAGCTGAAGTTGCCCATTTTCAGTCTTCACAATAAGATGCCCTTGAGTCCCAGGTGGCAGACTGGGTAAGCTCTGGAGAGTAAGCTGCTGCTAAAATTAATAATAATGATATTAATAATGATGTGTTTAGAAATAGCAATATAGTTATTGAACTTGCAACATGTGTACCTAGGATAATTTATATGGCAAATTCATTTTGAGAGAAAAAAAATAAATAAATAGCAAAATTTTGTAATTAAATTTATTATCAATATTGTTTATAACTTAATATTTATTCATTCTGCTTTTATTCAATTTTGTTATGAAATCTTTTTAACTATGATAAATCCCTGAAATTAAATGTAATGCATATTCTAAACTACTGAGCTATACTACTACTAACAACAATAAAATTCTAATTATTTTTTTGAATTTTAATATAGGTCTAAGTCATTTATTTTGAAATTTGCTAAAAAAGAAAGGTTCATGAGTAATAATAATAAATTTTAATTTCTCAAAATATGCTCAACACAGCATTTTTTGAAATATAAATTTACATGAGTATGAAGGAAACAAAGCAAATCTTAATACATGGTAATACTGTATTTTATATGGTATGCAGTAAAATATACAGCGCTGAAACTCATGCATCTAGTATAAGCATGTGTGTTTGTCGATGGGGTATATATATATAAAATTATATAGATATTTATAAATATATATATAAATATTATATATATATAATACATACCGTATATATATATATATAAATATATATATATATATATATATATATTATAATATATATAATATATATATATATAATATATATATATATATATATATATATAATAATAGTATATTAATATATATAATATAATATATATTACTTTCACTCATTCTATTATTCCATTATAATATATACTTATATATAATATGATATATATATATGTATATATAATATATATATATATATATATAGTATATAATATATATATATATTATATTGTATATATATACAGTATATATATATATTATATATAATATATATATATATAATATATATAATATATATTATTATATATATATATATATATATATATATATATTATTAATATATATATATATTTATTTATATATTACGAGTTATATATATATATATATATATATATATATATATATATATAATATATTATATATAATATATATATATAATATATAGTAATATATTATATATATAATATAATATATATATATATATATTATATATATATAAATATATATATATATATATATATATATGGCTGGTATGGAAAGGGATGAGAGGGGAGAGAAGATTCCAATTCTGATGAGATGACAGTGTACAGATTATGGTAATTTTGGTTGTGTAAGTACTAGTAATTCTATTGGTTTAAATTGTTGAAAAAGGTCAAGGTATGTGTTGTAACATATGGTCAGAGGGTGATGTTGAGGAGAGTCGGATTTTTTGAAATAATCTGAATGATGCTTTGATGGGGTGGTAGGAGCTTTCAGATTGATTGTGCGGTTACCAAGTTGGATAGGTGATAAAAAAAAAGGATGGTATAACAGATGTTTTGGTTCACGGAGAAAATGAAGAATGTAGAATGTGATGATTTCTCAACTCTAACCCAACCTTTTGTTTGTCTGAGACACAGATGGCTAAGAATCATCCAATAACTCCTCTAATAAATTCAACAAATCAAATTTCATAATTTCCGTCTGAAAGGTGGAGTATGTGCCTAGTAAACAAAAACACTCCTGGTAGCACGTCTCGAGAATCTGGGAATCTCCTAATTGTATGTTCGTGGCTTAAAATCTTTCTTCTTCTACTACAATAATCTTGTGCTTCTGCTACTTGTTTGCTAACAGAACAGATTTTCAGCCCTTTTTGGAATATCTACTACTTCTCACGGAGACTTGGTATCTTCTCATACCAAATACTGAGGCCTCTTATCTAAGGGATTCAATGTACACAACACTGAATGGGGTCCTTCTCAGTCTGGTTTACAAACAAAATTTATTCATTAGCATTCATCCAATGATTCCCGCTCAAGTAATAAAGATAACCCATCCACATATTCCGGATCGTTCGCAACCAATTCGTATGAACACACTGACCTAATGTTTCACACTAGTCCCTTCTCAAAGTTGAAGGCTTCTTCGCTCCTATGGTTAAATCTGACCACAACCTTCTCTTAATTTAATACTTTCTCTCAACAGCCCCATCCTGCCCTACGCGTTCTTTCTGCATTTTATTGGCGATTGGGACGCTTCTTGTTACTAGCGCTAACTGTACTTGGAATGACTGCTTGTCTCTGGTGACGCTTCGGACTTCCCCGATAAGTCGGGAGCTGTAATCATGATGATGAGCAGGTTCGATTCCCTTCAACTAAATATTTCTCTCCTCATAATCCCTGTTCGATCGGGCTTGTTCTCTGGCCATTGCAGGCTAGAGAGAGTGCATATCGGGAATGGGAAAAAATTCTCGTTCTCCTATCGATCTTGCGTTAATTTTCATTCAGCTAAAATCGTTGCAGGGATACTCTTCGACGAGCCAAACGGGCTTTCTTCGAAACGAAAGTGCGCTAACCTTCCTGGATCTCCTACTGACAAATTTATCTGGCCTCTTGCCAAAACATCTAAACTTCGTAAATCTGCCTTTCCTGCCTCTTATTCGATCTGATGCTCTGTTGCTTAAATTCTCCAACTAAAAGACCAATTCTCTCGCCTGCCTATTTGCTCAACTCAACCCTTGCGACGATTCTGGCATTCCTCATCCTCCTCCTTCCCCTCTCAGGTGTCCTATGCCTTTGCCTGTGATTACATTTGATCGGTGCATGGCTCTTGAAATCTATGAATGTTAGAAGGCAGGTGGCCGCGGACAGCATTCCTCCGCCGATTTTTGAGGGAGGTGCTTTCCGCTGGCCCTTCCTGTTCAACTATATTCTCTATATCTCAATACTAACACTTTCCCTCAAAGTGGGAAGCATGTGTCCAATCTCTTCTGAAGAAAGCTAACCGCTCTGATCCTTCAAACTATCGCCCTATATCTTTCACTTGTATTCTATCTAAGTTTTTTTAAAACCTTCTCAACTCTCATTTCTTAGATCATCTGGAACTCTCATTCTCTTCTTTGAGATCTATTATAGCTTTTGGCGCTCTAGGTCTACTGGCGATATAACTTCCTATCTTACTGATTTATGTTTTCCGCTCTTAGAACTACTGGCAGACTTGCGGTTATACACATATCAACAAAGCATTTGACCGAGTATGACGCGTGCTGCTCTCCAAAGCTCCCCTCTTTGGTTCTCCTGCTCTTTCAACTTATGTCTAATTTTCTTTCAAACCACTCAATATCGTCTGTTGTTGATGGGGGGACTTCTTCCTTCCTTGCTAATAGTGGTGTTCCTCAGGGTTCTGTTTTATCTCCTACTCTATACCTAATTTTCATTAATGATCTTCTCAGCTGCTCATCTAATTCTATCCATTCATATGCCAATGACTCGACACTTCATTCTTCACGTCATTTCAAATCTGCTCACTCTTTTAAATCTAGAATTGCTTCTCGTCTTAATCTTTCTGATTATATTGTCGCTGATCTGGATAGAATTTCCGGCAGGTCGTCTCAACCTTGTGAAATTTAATTCTTTAAAATTCCAACTTCTACAAATCTAACTCTCTGACACATCTTCTAACTTTCAAATATTTTCGATGGTTCTCTCGTCTCTCCTGTTGACAATATAAACATTCTCGGTCTTAACTTAAACAAAGAAAATTTCTTGGAAACCTCACATCACAATTGTTAATAGGGCGGCCTCAAAGAAGCTGGAAGTTTTGTTTAGATTGCGAGACCTTTTTCCTCTTCTCAATTAATCCAACTATGCGAGGGTCTCATCCGCCATTGAATGGAGTACTGCTCTCATATCTGGGGGAATTCTGGTTTCATCCGGCTTCTTGATAGGGTCGAGTCAAAGGCCAAAAGTCTTTTATACTGTTCTGTACTTTCCATTCACTTTACTCTCTCTCCTTGTGAAGAGATGTTGGGGGCCTTCTCTCTTTTCTATAGGTACCACAACGGTAAGTGCTCTAGGGAACTGACCACTCGTGTACCACCAACGAACAATATTAAAAGAAAATTTATTCTCACGATCGCTCGAGCTGACCGCTTAGCCGCCAAGTTCACACGAACTATTCGTACTTTGGTGTGTACTTTTCAACTATCAACCATCTGTTGGATTTATTGTACTATAGTTTACATTCGCTCTAGCGATAGGTTCCCTTGGTTTGGCTGTACCTTTATCTGACTCCTAAAGTGAACTGTTGCCCAACTAGTTAACACACACCAAAGCTAACTGCCCGAAAAACAGTTTTATTGAGCTTGCCGATCAGCTGCTCTTCGGTCGTGGCAAAATACCATATATTGGGTTGATTTTTTTTATGTTCGCATTCGTGTTCGTGTTCTCGTTCGTGTTCGCATTCGTGTTTGTGTTCGTGTTCGTATTCGTGTTCGTGTTCGTGTTTTATTTGATGTGTTCTCGCCTTTAAGATACTCCTAAACTTAAGCGAACTCAACGCGAGAGCGAATGTGAACGCGTGCGCGATCAATACAACATGTGATTGAGAGGAAAAGACACACACACACACACACACACACACACACACAGACACACACACACACACACACACACACACACACAAATGCGAATAGTTCGCGCTAATTAATCTGCTGAGCTGTCAGTATAAGCGGTCGCAAGAATAAATTTGTTTTTACGTTGTTCGCTTAGTTAACCTAGCGGCAACGACATATCAAAGTGAACAAGAACACCGAAAGCGGTCAACCCAATTTATGATATTTCGTCATGCTGAAAGTTCTCTTTGGCTTGTACTAACTAGCTCTGCAATAGTTCGCGTTTGCTATGGTTTGAGGGTACCTTTAAGCTAACTAGAGAACAACCTAAAGGAAAACGTATTCGCGCTACCGCTTATGTTGATCCAGCTATAGCTTAGTGCGCGCACGCGCGCGCGCGGGTGTGTGTGTGCGTTTGTGTGTGTGTGTGTGTTTTCTAACTTTCAATCATGTGTTGGGTTGATCGCTTTTCTCCTCGTGTTGCGTATTTCTTAGCTTTGGATGTACCTTTAATTAACCATTAGGCGAATGATAGTGAGTAGCTATTTTAATATAAGTGTCCAATATAACTACAGCTACGGTAATTGTGGAGCTAAGAGTTGTATGACGAAAAATCGATTTTTTTCCGATACGTTTTTTTAAAATATTTTTCCTACCCATGCATGATGACGTAAGCAGCCATATCTAACGCTTTCGGTTTAGGTCCGAAGCCTCATTAAGGTTATGATAAGATTTGTTAAGTAGACACATTTTTACTGTGTATACTCACAAAACATCAAAACCTGAACTAATTTGGCCCTAAACCGAATCGTAAAAAAAAAAATGTTAAATTTTTTTTTAATGTGGCTTAATTGCATTGGATGTTTATCGAAACCGATTATTTTATCGTTCAAAAAAATTCGATTGTTTTATACTACGCTTAGTTTCCCAATTAGCCTAATTACTTCACTCAGCTTCGGTATTGTTTATATATTTCAGGACAGTCTGATCTCACTGATATATTGTTGCTTTCACTGCTCTCTCTCTCTCTCTCTCTCTCTCTCTCTCTCTCTCTCTCTCTCTCTCTCTCTCTCTCTCTCTCTCTCTCTCTCTCTCTCTCTCTCTCTCCAATCGAAATTATTTATTTCTCTATGCATTACTAATGTGATAGCGACTTTGATTCGACTAGCGAATTAGGTTCAAAGCTTTTTTGTTATAGAGAGAAACTCTCTCTAGAGAAGTAACCATATTCATTGAATAAACTTTCTCTCTCTCTCTCTCTCTCTCTCTCTCTCTCTCTCTCTCTCTCTCTCTCTCTCTCTCTCTCTCTCTCTCGATGTAATCATACTCGTAGAGAGAAACTCTATCTCTCTCTCTCTAGTGAAACAATCAAACTCGTGGAGAAAAACTCTCTCTCTCTACTGAATAAAAGTCAAAATTTGTGAGGTAGGAAGCTTTAAATAAATAAATAAATAAATAAATAAATAAATAAATAAATATCATATAATTTTGTTTTGTTTTTTGTTCTGTCTCCGGTTCCGGGTTC
>JABUQX010007212.1:22500-30000 GCA_015478945.1 Trachelipus rathkii | reverse complement strand
GGTGTCGATCGACAAAAGAAACTCATTTTTAGAGTGTATTAATATATAATTTTAGATACTGTTACACCCGTAAACTAATGATGTGTGTTATTTTATGTGTTATTAACACATTTAAGACGATTGCCAAAATAAATTCGAACATCTCATGTTTGTGCTATTTTATGTGTTATTAACACATTGGTGACTATCGATAAAATAAACGGAAACTTTTTAGAGTCTATTAAATATATCATTTTAGATACCGTGCCAATCATATACTAAGAGTATGTGAACTTTTTAGATTTAGAGTGTATTAGTATATAATTTTAGACACCGTGCCAACCATATTCTGGAGTAATGATGTGTGTTATTCTATGTGTTATTAACATATTGGTGACGATCGTCAATAATAACCTGAAGCTTTTTAGAGTGTATTAAATATATAATTTTAGATATGGTTCCAACCATATACTGTACTAATGATGTGTGTTATTTTATGTTATATTATGTGTTATTAACACATTGGTTACGATCGACAAAAAAAAAAAAATTTTTATAAAGTGATTAAATATATCATTTTAGATACCGTGACAACTTGGTGCTCCATTGAGATCAATTTTTCTTCTTTTTCCGCCGGAAATGGGTTAAAAACATCTAAAAGACAGTACTTCTTCTCCCCGCTACGCCCAGGCAAATTATCTGGTTGGTTTTTTAAAATTACGCTTATCTTGTTTATAGTTCCATTGTCATTCGCAACGTAGAATATAGGGACTGGTCCATTCATTTTGCTCGGTACTGATTCAACTATTATGTGAGTTAGTCTAAGGGTGAGTAATATATATATATACTATAGTATATATTAATATATATAAACATAGACTAAATAATAATATAAATATATTCATTACTAATATATAAATATATATATATATAATTCATATATACTATATATATTATTATTAATACATATATTAATATACTATATATATTATATTATTATATAGTATATATAATAATATATCATATATATATAAATATTTATAGATATATATATATCTCTTATTATAATATATAATAATATATAGTATTTATATATATATATACTATATATATATACTATACTATATTAATATATATATATATATAAATATATATATATAATACTATAATATATAATGGATAATTGGGGGGAATGTTGGTTTTTATATGGCGTAACGCCACCAGTCAATGAAGCGAGGAGAGAGAAGAGAGGATTTTGGAAGTGGTTGAATGAATGTTGGAAGTTCGGAGTAAATGATAAAATTATCGTTTTACGAATATTGAATGCAGGAAATGGAGAAGAGCAGGACGATGGGGAGAATTATAGCTCCATTTGGCGGGTTAGGAAAGGAATGATAACTGAGGAGAAAAAGTCTGTTAGAGGTTGTGGTGATAGAAAATGATAGTTGGAATACTCTGGTTCAAGAAACGAGAAAATTAAATGTTTACATGAAATAACGAACACGCTTTCTCACTTCTTTTTTTTAGAATATTAAAATAGAAAGCGAACTATGGAAATTTGTTTTTTAACACAGATAAAAAGGTGATAATCTGACATATTGCGGTGGTTGCTAGGTAAGGGTGGGGAGACGTAACACGGTTTAGGAAGATGAAGAAAAAAAGAGGAGATCGAGTATCAAGGTGGAAAATTAGATTAGAACAATGTAAAGGGCAGAGTTATAGAAACGTATAGTGGATTTGAAAAAAACATGAAACGCGACAAATATAGTTCTTATGCAGAGGAAAAGGAAAAAGATTTTAAAAGACCAATTGTGAAGAACGCAAAAGGAATATGGAAGTAAAAAGTGGAGCAAAGTAGAAAAAAGGAAGTGAATGGTGAGTGAGGAGGTGAAAGAGTTGGTGAAAAAGAAAAAAGAGAAGGATTCTATGTGAAATGTTGGGGAATAGCGGAGAAGGAAAAGCTGGGGAGGAATATAGCAGGCTCTATAGTTGGAAGACAAGAGGCCGTGGAGAGGCAGAGAAACTGCAATAATGAAATCGAGAATGTAGGGAAAATGGCAGAAAAAATTTTTGAAACAGAAGACAAATATTCTGGAAAAAAAGTAAAATAAAAAAAGGAAGAAGATGGAGGGTCTAAGAGAGAGGTAAGGATGGGAAGGAAAAATGGAAGTAGGAGGGAGAATAGAGGTTGGAAAGGGCCTAAAAGAGTAGGTGGGAATATTTTAGAAGAATTATTGAATGAAATGCGGGGAGAGAAAACAGATTTACGAAAGGTGAGTGAGGGGGAAAGTGGGGCGGGAGGAGATATGGAAATACAAATGGAAAGAAATATCTAGGGCGAGCTAACTCAAGGAAAAAAAGAAAGTCCACAGTCTAAGTAATTGAGTATGGAATGTTACAGCATGGGAGCCAGACGATGAGCATGCTGTAATATTATATAATTTATGTTGGAGGAGGAGATGTTCCAAGGATTGGAGAGGATGGTTGTCTTGGTTCCTGCTAATAAAGGGAAAGGATAGAGATGGAGTTGGGACATATAGAGGATATTTTGTCTTTTGAAAGGTAGTAGAGGAAAGTGTATGATGAGAAATACTAATATGACAGAGGTGAGAGATTTAACCGGGGGAAAAGCAGAATGCGGAAGACAAGGAGATTTAGGTGGAGAAGGGCGCGTGTGAATGGATCCAAGTAATTCCAATGAAGATGACTTGTGAGAAGGTATAGAAAAGAAAGAGAAAAGGTGTATGGGTGTTTTTTTAGATCTGGAGAAACATTATGATAGAATCTGAAGCAGGGGAATTATGGAGGTGCTTGCTGCAGAGAATAATGAGCTGGGCTAAATTTAGGTTAAAGTATTAGGGCCTTTTATCAGAATAGAGAATGTGTTGAGAGTATGTAGGAGGATGAGTCGAGATGTTTGGAGGTCAAGCAAGGTTGAGACAGGGAATGTGTAATGTCAGCCGTGACCTTCTTCAAGAGTTATAATTATGGAGAAGTGTCTGCAGACGGATGATGAATGGAAAGGGAGGAGGGGTGGAATTGATGGATAGAGGTGATAGATGGGAAGTGAACATGTACTATCTTGCGCGATCATTACTGCCTTAGTGGCCAAGAATATCAGAAAAGGGCTGATAGTATATTGGTGAACGGAGTTTGACGAGGTGTGTGCCGACAAAGGGTACTTAAGATAATACCAGGAAGGAATAGTAGTTAGTGTTATTGAGGAGAGGAAACAGATAAGGGATGGGTTAAAGAGACTTAGAGTAGGAGGTTGTGTATCATAGAAAGTTAAAGTTTTCAAGATATTACGGGATGGATTGGGTAAGGAAGGAGGATGAAGAGAGATACGATCACAGCAGAAGAAATAAAAGGGATGAGATCATTGGAGTTGTCTGGCGGAAATTATGGAAAGGGATTTATCACCATAAACTTAGATAAAATGTATGTTTAAGAAAAAAATATTGCTGTCCAGCGGTCAATATATGGAGTGCATCTGAACACATGGAGGATTGATGGCTAGGGTCCAAAGAAAGAAGTTGGACAGTGTTTGAGATTGAAAGGAGAGAGAGAGCCGATATGTGGAAGTTAGTAAGAGAGAGGATTAGGAATAAGGTGATAAGAGAGAGATGTGCATTGAAGAATTGCGTTTGTGAGAAGAGCGAGGGAACGGGAAAATAGTTTCAAATGTATTGGACATCTTTGGAGAGAATGGAGAACACAGAGAGTGGTTACCGGAGAGTTTGAAGAGGCAGAGAGGGGATAAGGAAGAGGCGAGGGGAGACAAGAGAGGTGATGAATGGAATAAAGAAATGACTGGAAGAGAGAGGGAATGAGGTGAGGCGAAGGTAGGGTTGGCGAGGATAGAATGAATGGAGGAGAGTGAGTAGGGGGCCGCAGATGCAAGGAAAAATATAGAATTAGAAGCTGCACGTAACACTAACCCACGCCTTTAAGCCGGGAAATAAAGCTGTTTTGCTAAAAAATAATATATATAAATAATTATTATATATACATCAAATATATAAATATATAATAATATATATATATATATTATAATTATAAATAAAATTATATATATAATATATATATTAAATAATTTTAAATTTACTTATAATTAAATAATTTTATTTATATATATATATATACTATATATATTATATACTAATTATATAATAAATATATATACTATATATATATATATATATATATATATATATATATATATAAATATATAATATATATGATAAATATCCATATAAGGACATTATAAAGTGGTGACTCCGTTAAAATCTAGGTAAGGTTAATTTAGTGTTTAAGTTCGCTGGTCTAGTAGGATAGTTCCAGGTTCCTAGATCTAGGTCGTAGTCATAGCGTAGATATAGGTTAGAGTTTACCAAAAATTTAAATGGCTGTATTTACCCCTAAAATTATTAAACATAACGACTCACATTAAATTATTGATTTCGCTCCCTGAGTCAACCCACTTCATTAAATAGCCATATATAATATATATAATATACTATACCTAATATATATATTATAATATAAATATATATCACTATATTAGATATATATATAATATATATATTATATATTATATATATAATATATACTATATAATATATACTAATATTATAATTAATAAATAAATAAAAACAAATACATAAATAATAATAATCATAATAAAATAATAATAAATCAAAATTAATAATAATAATCTAATTAATAATAGATAAAATAATAATTAAAATAATCAATTAATAATAATAATAATAATAATAATAATAATAATAATAAATTGTCAGAATTGAAATATATCCTTGAATATGCTGTGCTGTGCGGTTTTCACTCCATTATATTAATTACATTCTAACTTTAAAACCGCAACGGTAAATTTGGATCGCCCGTATATAAATGAATGATCAAAACGATCGGTTGGTTAGCCTTGAATTAAGAAAAAACTATTATTAGTAAAATTAATAACTACATCTTTTCAAAAAAACAATTTTACAACTATTTATATGATATAATAGTCTATTATATCAATTATAGTGTTATACAACCAGTTTAGATCCAGAAGGAATTATTTAGCCATTTATAGAAAATTTAGCAAAATGCCCAAAAAAAACGTTGCACAAAAAAACTACTCCAAAAAAATTGTTCTTCTCAGATTCCGTATCGTTTTAGTCAGCTTAAATTTACATGACTCAAACGACTCTTTACTGAACCAAATTGCATGGGACTTGTACCATTAGCTTCGTCTTAACATTATCTATCTATCTTGCAAAAAGGAAATTTCCATATTAATGGAGACAATATATTTACAGAGAATATCCCATAAAAAGTAAATGTCAATTATAGGAAGCAATATAAAATAACTAGACACACCACCTCAAAAATATAACAATATCAACATAGTAAAAACCAACCAATTAAATATTGATGATACACAGAAACAATAATATAGAATAGTCAATATATAAAATTAAATAGAAAATATAACAATAATATATAATAAACATAAATAATACAAAATAAATAAATAAATATTATATATATATATAATAATATATATATATATATATATATTATATATATATATTTACTATACACTATATATATATATATATATTATATATACTATATATATATCAATATATACTAATATATAATACTAATATATATATAATATATTAATATATATATATAATATACTAACATATAATATATATATAATCTATAATATAATAAAATATATATTATATATATACTATAGTAATACATACTATATACTATACTCAATACTATATATATATAAGATTATAATATAATATAATATATACTAATCATATATATAAATACTATATATACCCTATATATATATATATTATATATATATATATATACTAAAGGTAATATATAATATTATAATAAATACTATATAATCATTTAATATATAGATAACATGTATTTTACTTATAATATCTATAATATATATATAATATATATATATATATATATATATATATATATACATATATAACATATTATATATATATTATATATGATATAATATACAATATATATATAATAATATATATATATATATAATACTAATATATATCAATAATATATATATATAATACTATCTATATATAATATATAAATATATATATATATAACTATATATATATTATATATATATATTATAATATATATATATATATATATAATACTATATCATAATATAATAATATACTATATATATATATACTGATATAGTACTATAACTATACCAGGTATATTATATAAATGTCGATAAAATCGTATGTAATCTTCCTCAATTTTCTGGAGTATATATGTAAATCATATATCCACAGAATCGCCAAACGTTATTCTTTATTCTATATTAGTTTCATGGTTTAAATCAACCCTTATGCTTATGACAAGAGGTCAAAGTTCACTTTGTGTTTAAAACAAAAAAAAAAAAAAAAAAAATATTTCGAGCTTGAATTGAAATTCATACCGAATAATCCGAATTTCACACTGATTTTTGTTATATATACTAATTACACTACGTAAAATCCAAGTCTAATTTCACTTAGTAATTTTTTTTTTTTTTTGCGTATTTAATTCCATTATGTTGCTAACGCGTGGAAAAGTTTAATATTTCGTCTTTGAAAATTGCTTGTCAATTCTTTTGGTATTCGCGAATTTTTATGTGCAATATTTTTATCGTTAATAATTATATTATAGAAGTTTTAGAATCATTCTTAGTATTTATTCATAATTAATAAATAAATTATAATTATTGTTTTGTGCTAACTAGCAACCGTTTTCTCGAGCTTTTTGCCATCTTTGATGAGAGTATAAAACTTTGCACTCTGTCTCAGACCCTTATTCCTTGTCATAGTTACTCGCCTGCAAGATCTATCCATTTAATTCTCCCATTTGCTTTGTTTTTTTTTTCGATAGAACCTGCTCTAACAAAACATCTAGACCTCAATGAGATTTATATAAGCGATATCGAGTAAATAAATTTTATCATGCTTCCGTTCCTCAATAGAAGCTTCCCTGTTAGGACTAGTTCTTCTCAGAAGAGTTGCTTGTCTCCAGTAGGGTTCCTTTTACTTTTTTTTATTGAAAAGGAATGGAACGGAAACACCATATTTTCCTTTCGTGATGGTACTATGTCTTTTATAGTGGGTATTATTATTTGGTTCAAGGCCTGGGTTGACCAGTTAGGTAATTTTTTTTTATCCCCAATTTTTTTTGCAGAATAGTTCTATAATATAATCCCCTTCTTCCCTTTCAGCATTTAAATAGGGAACTGGCCATTTCTGTACTCGAATACTTTAGATTAATTTTCTGAGAAACAAATTTCCTCAACTAACTGAAGAGTTTCTGTGTCATAGTGGATATTTGAAAAAATATTCACAAAGCGCTAGTGAATACGATTACGAGATAGTTATGGAAATTGAGTGTGAGGGTAAGTGTTCGGCTCTTTAGAGGGATTAGAGC
>JABUQX010007212.1:0-17500 GCA_015478945.1 Trachelipus rathkii | reverse complement strand
ATATATACTATATATATATATATTACTAAATATATAATATATATATATATATAATAATATATATATATAATAATATAATATATAATTATAGTATATATATCAATATATATACGTATATATATATATAATTATATATTAATACTAGATACATATACAATTATATATATATATATAACTTATAATTATACTATATCATATATATATATAAATATACTATATAAATATATATATATTACTATAATATATATATATCTATAATATATATAATACATATATAATATAATATATATTATATATATATATATATAAATACATACACATTCATATTAATATATATACCTACTATAATATATATATAAATCATTACCTATATATATATATATTAATACTATACTATAATATATATAATAATATATATATATATATGAATAATATTATATATATATATAAATATACATATACTATATATGTATATATATATATATAATATATAATATACCTATATTATTATATAATATATATTTATATAATATACTAATAATACTAATTATATATATACTATATATATTAATATATATACTATATATACATATAATATATATATATCGCAACATTCACTTGATACAAGATCATACACTCGCAAGTCGAGGCGTGAGGGCTACTCTTTGGCGTAACCCGCCAATATCACTCTGGACGTACCCCCCGGGGACGCAGTACACCCACTTTTGGGGGCGAGACCAAACTGCTTTAAGACAACGACATGGTGAGAATCTTTAATTAACAAGAAACAAACGACGTTCCAGAAACGTCGAACCTGAATCATCCTCATCAAGGCTTATTAAATAATACCAAAACAATCAACTAGAGAACCCACCTTTGTTTCATGTGGACATTTTTGTAACCTAATATTTAACAACGTTAGTATGCTACCATAGAATTTCTTAGTTATATATATTGTAATAGATATACTCTCCATATATATTATATATATATTTATTATTTGTATTTTATATATTTCCAAGTCACGAAAACGCTTGTTTTCTTCTGTTAATAAAAGTTCTTCCCTGTCGCTTGTCTAACACCCTGCTGTTGCTTGTTTGTTGTTTATTTGTTAAATATATATATATATATTATATATATATATATCTATATACTATATATAGATATAATTATATATATAATATATATATAATATACTATATATATATATTACTATTATATACTGTAGCATTGTTATATATAATATAAGGATATTGGTTCATATATAGATAATATTATTGATAATACTATGTTGCCATCAAAACAACTAACAATAGCCACAGGATGAAATGAAATACATGCTGGAATGCATGGTCCAATTATTAGGGAACGGAAAATGTAAAAAAAAAAAGACAAAAAAAAAAAGGAAAAAAAAAAGATACCTCTTTACAGGTCAAGAATACTTACAGGACAAGAAATGCATTATTAAAATAACCTTTTAAAAACTTATTAAGATAGAGTAACTATAAAATACATATCATAAAATTAAAAAAAATAGGTGCTCATAAATATCAGGTATTATGACCTTACGAGAGCCCTAATTATAGAGACCATTTATATTGGTATACTCGTTAAAACCTAAATAGACTTATCATAATTAACAATTTTTGCTTTTATTATTCTTCTGACACAAGGAATACCCCAAGGGTATACACCACCGATGGCAGGAGTCAGGCGGTCTCCTCGAGCCTTCGGGGAACATAGGGGGGGACGTCTTAATTCCCCCCCTTCGGGGAAGGTCTCCGGAACCCCGCTCTTTGGTATATTGGGGTATCGCGGGGTATCCTCCGCCCCTCCCCATAGAGGGATGGGAAAAACGATCCCCCCCACGTGTATCCCCGTACAGGCTCGAGCCCCTACATTGCCGTATAATACCATATTAAAAAATAAATAGTATATATAATATATTTAAGTCACTCTGCTCCTAAAAAAAATAAAATAGCCAATAGTATTTTATTTATTTATTTATTTTTTTTTTACTCTTTGCCTCAACTAAAATTTTACCAAGGATTCACAAAAAATAGTATTCCTTTTCGCGCTAGCAATTGATAGTTTTTGAAGATATGAATTTTTTTTTTTTTTTTTTTTTTTTTTTTTTTTTTTTTTTACAAGTTCCGCAAATAAAAATTTTGACAGGATTCCAACAATGTATTCCTTTTTCCGTAGTAACTATTGGTGATTTTTTGAGATATGATCGATGATAGCTTGCTCGCTCTAACACAAATAATCACCAATTATATATATATATAATATTATATATTAATATATATATATATATATATTATATTATATATTACTATATAAATATATTAATATAATATATATATATATATATATTATATATTATATATATAATATAATTATATTATACATACTCTATGATATATATATATATAATATACAGAGAGTGTGTGTTTTTTAGTATGTAAATTCAATGAAAAATAAAAATCTTACTCCGGAGTGGTAAATATTGCGTAGAAAACATCTTCTTCAGGGATATAAGCAACGTCCTGTATTCTATTATAATAGAAGGGTTGAGCACCAGGTATTGAACAATTAAGCCTCGCCTTCAAGAATGTCAACCATGAAAATTTCCATTCCTGAAATCGCTCTTCCTCCTGGATCATCTTTGCAAAACTCTAAGCAATTCATAGGATATATAAACTGGAAAATATGGTAAATTAGATCATCGTCTTTATAGCGTGCTTTCACAATGTTATAAACCCTGCGTTAAAACAATGGTAAACAATTCTGACTGGCGTACGATATGATGGTGTGAAACAGTTCTGACTGACGTACGATGTGAGGTTTGAAACAATCCTGACTGACATACGATGTGACCGTGTAATATCGTTCACATCGTGCTAAACACCAATTTTACAGAACTAGTAAAAAAATAAAGTGTGTTTTTCGTGATATGAATATCCGGGTTTCATGAAGTCGTGTTGAGCTACGTTGACCTTGAAGAGGCCTCAAGATTGTAAGATGCTTTTGGAAGCATATTGGAAGGACAGTTTTGAAGGATCTTTAACCCAATATATATATATATATACTATATATATACTATTATATATATATATATATTATTATTATAATTATATATATACTATCATATAATATATATATAATATATATATATATTATATCTATTATATATATATATATATATATATAAGGGGAAGAGACCATGTTGGGGGACGAAGCCTCTCAGTGATGGACCCCGTGCCCAGTCTGCCACGCATTTGTAGTACAGCGATGTTTAGACTCGGGTATTGTTTTTTTTAAACACCCAATTTACTAATTTCAACCACCATTTCAACCCCACCCTTTATGTTCACTATTACTTTTTCTCATAATTCCAATTATTTTACCCATTTGCTCACAAAGTTAAATTACTATTTAAATCACATCCAACAAAACTGAATAAAAAACTTAAAAAGAAACACGAAAAATAGTTATGTCGTCCAAATTGAAAAGGTTCAGATGCTTTACTTTAGGAAATTTTATGGTAAGCTTTATCGGTTAAGAATGATCGAGTTGGTAGTTAGGTTGATTTACTTTTTAAAAGGTTGGCGTAGACTAATTTAAGTTTGGAATGATCGTGTTCTTTGCTAGATATATTTACCCTAATGTTAGGAAAGCTTAAGATGGACTAGTTTTGGTTAGGAATGATATTGTTGTAAGTTGTGCTGATTTATGTTAGGAAAGACTAATGTATGTAGGACAATTTCGAATGGGAATGATCGAGTTGGCAATTAAGTTAATTTATTTTATGAAAAACTGGTTTAGGAAACTTTAAATCACGAAAGATCATGTTGGTAGTTGGTTGATATATATCTGGAAAGCTTAGTGTTTGGGTAGAAATGATCATGTTGAAAATTAAATTGATTTATGTTAGGAAAGCTCGGGGTAGACTAGTTTAGATTAGGAGTGATATTGTTGCTAGTTATGTTGATTTATTATTTTAACAGGGATATTTTGGTCATGGGTTTTGTTGAAATTGTTGTTAGTTATGTTGAATTATTAATTTAACAGTGATATTTTGTTCATGGGTTTTGGGGTTTTGTTGAAAGGTTGTATCAACTTGGGTAGGTGAGAGAGATGAGGAAAATATGTATGTCTGTTTCATTTTAAGCCAAAACTTAATGACGCATCCAGTATAATTTTAACACTGATATTTAGATCATAGGGTTGCTGAAAAGCTGTATCAACTTGGGTAGGCAAGAGGGATGAGGAAAGATCGTTTCATTTCAAGCCAAAAAAAAACAAAAAACAAAACAAAACAAAACAAAAAAAAAAACTGCTTAACACTTCCCGTATTATTTTAACTCTGTAATATTTTGTACATGAGTTTTACATCGTACTTACAACTCCGCATTTTGATGATTCGAGTCCGAGTTCAGAAAAGAAGAAGTAAATGTAACCTCCCAATTCAAATGAAGCCACAAATGTAGGTTCGTATAGGTATTCGTGAGTGTTTTGCTTTGTTCTTAATTGTGACTTTTTACCGATTGATCTCATAATGGCCCAATCAGAACCTATCAATAAATATAAGTAAAATTAGGACAATGTAAAATAATTATTATTATAATTAATAATTATTAAATATGTTAACTAGAAAAAGAGAAAATAAATAAATGAATAAATAAATAAATAAATAAATAAATAAATAAATAAATAAATAAATAAATATATAAATAAGTAAATAAATATATAAATAACTTAGCAAATAAGTAAATAAATATATAAATAAATTAGCTTAAATACTTTTTCATGATATAAAAAATGTAAAAATTTATTGTTATCAAAGGGAACAAAACACTAAATAGCATTTCATAGTAACTTCTGAGATTGACTCGTTACAATTTCTGTGCTTAAGAACACGGCTGCTCAGTTATAAAGGCAATGTAGTAGTAAATCAAGTCTCAAATATTTGCATTTTAGGTCCTTTCACTGATCTGAGTTTGGAGTCAGTCTAGAGCCTGGAGATTAGAATTTGAAGATTAGAATCTGGAATCTGGAGTTGGAAATTGCAGATCTGGAGTCTTGAGTCTGGAGGTCTGGAGTCTAAGGTTGAGAGCCGAGTGTCGTGATTGAAAGTCTGGAATCGAGAGTCTGGAGTCGGAAGTTGGAAGCTGCAGGTCTGGAGTCTGGAGTCTGGAGTCTGGAGTCTGGAGTCTGGAGTCTAGGGTTGAGAGCCGAATGTCGTGATTGAAAGTCTGGAATCGAGAGTCTGGAGTCGGAAGATGAAAGCTGCAGGTCTGGAGTCTGGAGCCTGAAGTCTAGGGTTGAGAGACGAGTGTCGTGGTTGAAAATCTGGAATCGAGAGTCTGAAGTCGGAATCTGGAGTAAGGAGTCGAGAGTCGGGAGTAGGGAGTCGGGAATAAGAGATCCCGTGGATTAGATTTAGGTTATACCTTTTCAATGCAATTTATACGGTTTTCAATATTATTCATGCAATATATGCTTTAGAGATTAGATTGTGGAAACGTCGGTACTTAATATAACAATTCTTAAATATAAATTTTTAAAATAATTAATTATATTTTAAATTATTGTTATTAATGCCTATATTTATTTTTTTTGATTCATAACTATAATAACCTTATTATACATACATACATTCATACATACATACATACATACATAATGCATACATACATACATACATACATACATACATACATACATACATACATACATACATACATACATACATACATACATACATATATACATACAAACATAAAAATTTATCAGGTATTGGTGTTAAAATGTAGGTTATAAATCACCAATTGACAATTTAAAAATAAAATAAAAAATAAATAAAATAAAAAATAAATAAAAACTTAATAAAAGTATCCTTCATTTTCACTTAATATTTTTTTTTTTTTTTAAAAAAAAAAAAAAAAAAAAAAAAAAAAAAAAAAAAACTTTTATGAAACAAATTCAAATTTCACTTTTTTTTTTTTTTTTTCGAACCAGTTTTTTGTCTTTTATTTTGGTTTCCTGTTATACCATTTTTTTTTATATTTCATTTTGGATGTTGAACATGTTCGCCGACTAAAGACACAATCCTCTCATACGATCAAGGGGAAACTTGATTTTTTAGCCTTCATTTAAGGAAAATAAAAAACTGTACACAGTGTTCAATCAAAACTCAAGAATTTAAACTATTAGCTATTAATTTTTTTTATGTTAAAATTCACACCTCACGGGCATAGCCCTATTCTAGGAGGGTGAACTTCCCTAAGTAATTACTACCTAGGATTCGACTAAGGATCGCACCCGTGCCCTGCCATGTGACCTGTCCGCTCTATCCGATTGAGCCACGGAATATATATATAGATATATATATATATATACTATATATATTATATAGATATATATATCTATATATATATAAATATATATAATATACTATATAAGGATATATATATATACTTATAATATTATATATATATATATATATATATAATATTAGTTGGTTCATATTATTTGTAGAACCCATGCCGATTCATTGAGAGAAAATATTAGTGCCAATGTTTCTTTTGTTGTTTTTTTTTTTTTTTGTTTGCAATTATTTTTTTTTATTTCACCACTCACTCATTCCAATGCTAAAAAATCTAATGTTAAATGCTTCTTTTATTATGCTGAAGCAATATTTTATTGTTTTTATTTTCACCAATCACGGGTCGGGGGGTACGGTGTGTAGAGCTCCCATAGACAACTCTGCGTGAGTCCGTATAATTAATAAGGGTCAATCAATCTTTAACCTTGATTATTAAGATAAGTTCCGAAGTAGAGATGAGAACAGTATTCCAGTCTTTCACTTATTAAGTGATAAAAAACCTCTTCTTCCTTACCAGTGAATAAGGAAGTGATCACTTATTAGGTGATAAAAAACCTATTCTTCCTTACCAGTGAATAATTAAATGTTGTATTTAAGAAAGGATTGGATAGGTACATGGATGGTTTGGATATCATATAGTATATTGACTATTCCAAATTGGAGTGTTTTTAGTTTTTTTTTCCTTTTTCTTTTTTTACATGATATCACCACCACTCACGGGCAGGGCCATTTTCAAAAGGAAAGGGCAAAAAAATAAAAATAAAAAAAAAAATTACAAAAAGAAAAGCAAAATTAAAATAAATGGAAAGTAAACCCATCCTGTCCCTTGCCTAACGCAATTCCCTCAGGTGGGCGCAGACGTGAAACTTAAATAGAAGGAAGATATGCAATATTGCAGGGAATAATGAAGAAGGCAGGAGTCACCACAAAACAGATGTTTGCTGGACAAGAAGGAGGTACCACAACCGAGTGATCCCTTGAGTCCAATATCAACGACAATTTTCATGTGAGAACACAGCACCGCTTGTGTTACGAAGTACCTCCAGTGCGTCGGAGGAATGGCGAGAGTCGAATTCTCTCGAGCACACTGTCGTTGTAATATCTAATAGAAAAGAGATAGGCACAACGTCAACGTCGCAGAGAAAAAGGGTCAAGGGAGTCAGCACAAGTATGTACATGTTTATAAGCCTCTTAGCCTAAGCTTCAACTCTATCCAAAACAAGGGTGGAACCGGATCCACCCCAAAAAGTGGAAACAAATATCATCAGGGCGAATAAGACCCTTATATATGACTGGAGGTATCCTGAGCAAAGGACAAAATCAAACGGGCAATCTGAACGACTCTCCCGCTTTCTTTGAGGCCTTTTAGCAACCACATGTTACTATGAGGTCTCCAAGACAATTCACTATTTATGTTTAGATCCCAAGAAATGGTTTATGTGTTACAGGTTAAGACATTAGGCCATCAAAGGAATAGGAAAGTTGGGAGGGTTTTTAAGAGGGAGATGAATAAAAACCATCGTAAAGAGTGATTCACAAGATGCGGGTTACCTCCACTGAGAATCCGCCAAGATCGGGCAAGAATTTGAATCAGAAAGCTGAGCACGAGAAGCAACTCTAGATACAAACGAGGGGCACAATTGAAATGAGTGAAAGAATGGAGAGTTGAGTCATCGGCATAAGAGTGAACAGAGTTAAAAGTGCAGCTAAGAAGATCGTTGATGAAAAGTTGAAATAAAGTTGGAGATAAAACAGAACCCTGAGGAACACAAAATTAATAAGAAAGGAGGAAGAGGTTGCTTCATCAACAAGGCTGAGGAATGAAAAGATCTGAAAGAAAACTAGTTACAGCAGATTATTAAGGGATAGAACTGCATGTGGTGACCTATGACACAAGTTATTAAACGCTTATATGTGTGCTTAGCGTGTACTTAATCTATAGTTTTTCATTTAGTTGTAGACCTTTACTAGTTGTATAGGATATCCATCTACAAAAAAACATAACCAAAAAACACAACGTGATAAACTAAGAACCAATGCAGCAGAACCACCCTGGTGCATTATTTATTTGATGAGCATATTTGGGCATCATGTAGTGTATTTTGACGAAGCCAAATTGACGAGTTTTTTGTTACAGTAGTTATTAAGGTTAAACTGCATGACATGACTATAACAAAGATAATAAAGCATTTATGCGTGGTTAGGCCAATGTACTTATAGCTATATAAGGTTTTTCTTTTGGATGTAAGACTTTGTGTATACTATGCAGTTATTGACAAGCCCTAGTTTGCTTTGTGGATTTGCATGATGCATATTTGTGATTAGTGCTGTTTAGTTGACTGGGAAAGCTGATACGGCCATGTCTGGCTCTTACTGTCCCTCATGCTTCTACTGTCTAATAACACTTCTTTTACCTTGGAATATTAAGATAAGTTCCGACGTAGAGATCTCCCTCCTTAGGCATGACGGATGTGACAGAGTGTGAAGGATCAAACGGGGAATGGAAAAGTCCATTCTCATCCGAGATAACGCCAGATAGATTTGCAGCCCTGTAATGAACAGCAAGTATCAAGAAATGCTTACTTAGATAATAAACATAATAATAATAAATAATAATAACTAATAATAATAATAACAATAATGAATAAGTAATAATGATAACAATAATAATATAATCTAATAATAAAAAAATATAATACATAATAATAATAATAATAAATAATAATAAAATAATAAAATAATAATAATAAATAAAATAATAAAAAATAATAATAAAAATAAAAAATAATAATAATAATAAACAGAATACATAATAATAAAAAAATAAAATAAAAATATAATAATAATAATAATGAATTCATTAATAAAATCAAAAAATTAATAATAATAATAATAATAATAATAATAATAATAATAATAATAATAATAATAATAATAATAATAAAAAATAATAATAAATAAAATATATAATAATCAAATAATAATAATAATAATAATAACAACAATAACAATAATAACAATAACAATAACAATAACAATAACAATAACAATAATAATAATAATAATAATAATAATAATAATAATAATAATAATAATAATAATAATACATAATAATAATAATAATATACATAACAGGCTTACCATCTCAAGTACAAACTGGACGAAATGCTCCTGTTCCACAAATAAGAACCTTTCTATTGTTTATCTAGTATCTTTTAAATAGACTTTCTGCATTGATCATCTATTTACCTATACCGTAACATATGTGTATAGACTCGTTTGATGCTGGCCAATAAATCTCTTCTATAAGACTAAGATCTGATAAATGAAGTCGAAAAGCGTAATCTCTGTTAAGATGATAAAAAAAAGCAATCGAGTTTCAAATGTTAAGATGATTTAAAGTGAAAGAGTTCTAATGTCAAGATGATAAAAAGTAAACTAGTTTCAATATTAAGATGATTAAAAATAAGCGAGTTCCAATGTGAAGATGACTAAAACGTAAACGAGTTATAATGTCAAGATGATAAAAAGGAAACGAGTTCCAATGTTAAGATGATTAAAAGTAAACCAGTTTTAATGTCAGGATGATTAAAAGTTCTAATGTTAAAAGAATTAAAAGTAAATGAGTTTTAATGTCAATATAATAAAAAGTAAACTAGTTTCAATGTTAAGATGATTAAAAGTAGACGAGTTCCAATGTTAAGATGATTAAAAAGTAAACAAGTTATAACGTCAAGTTTGTAAAAAGTAAACGGGTTCTAATGTTAAGAGGATTAAAAGTAAACGAGTTTTAATGTCAAGGTAATTAAAAGTAAACGAGTTCTAATGTTAAGATGACAAAAAGTAAACAAGCTCTAATGTCAATATGATAAAAAGTAAACAAGTTCCAAATGTTAAAATGATTAAAAGTAAACGAGCTCTAATGTCAAGATGATAAAAGTAAACAAGTTATAATGTAAAGGTGATTAAAAGTAAACAAGTTCTAATGTAGAGATATAAAAAGTAAACGAGTTCTAATGTTAAGATGATTAAAAGTAAACGAGTTCTAATGTCAAGATGATAAAAGTGAAGGAGTTCCAAATATTAAGCTGATAAAAGGTAAACGAGTTCTATGAATAAAATTTCGCTAAATGAATGGGACTCCCTTTTCTGTTATGGATATTATTTGTGCTATATGGATTTTAATGGTAAAATTTCTGCTAAAGAAATGGTGACCCATTTTCAGCTATGGACATAATTTGTGTCACAATATAAAATGATAAAATCTTGTTAATTGAATGAGGCTCCTTTTCAGCTATGGGTATTAATTGTGTCATAATTTTTTGACTATTGAATCTTTATTATTATGCTATAAAAAGAAAAACTTCTGATGTTAAAAAATTTAGCTAAACAAAATTGGTATTATTGTTGTTATGATTCTCTCTGCCTGTTGAATTTTTATTATTTGGTAATCTTTGTAGAAAAATGATTGAGAAACTAAATTTCTGTTCTCAAAGCTTGAATAAGACAGAAATATTTCTGAAAAGATTTTAGAGTGGAAGAAGGGGTTCGTTTAACTTCAAGGTGTATGAAACGTTTGTTTTTATTACTTATTTTCCTCATTATAATTTTGTTTGGATTAAAAAAATTTCATCCCATATATATATATATATATATATATATATATTTATATATATATAATATATATATATATATATATACTATATATTCTTTTATAATAAATATATAATACATATTATATATATATAGATATATATATATTTATATATATATAAGTATATAATATATATATATAATATATATATAATGATATATATATATATATATATATGATATTATATATTATAAATATAATATATATATATTTATATAATTGTGACAATTTTTCATGTGATTTTGATAAACTGCTTATTGTCTACGCCCACCTAAGGCAGGGTTGGGTGGGTTTATCTTGACTAGGGTTATGACAGTGGTGAGTGGTTTTCAAAAATGTCAAATGTAAAAAAACTACATAAACGAAAATTTAAGTCTTTCTTTTAAATTTTTTGTTTTTAGAAAGGCCTTACCTTGCACCGATATCAGCTGATTATTTTCTTTGTCGAAAGGCACATTGCACTGTAGTTTAAAAACGCCTAACCTGGTCTTCTGTAAAAAAAATTCTGGCTGAGTATATATTATGATATATATATATTATATATCTATAATGCAACTTATATATATATATATATACCTATAAAATAATTATAATAAATATCCAGGTAATATAATATATATATATATGGGTGGCTATATATACCACCAAAATAGAGCAGCTAATAAAGTAAATATACATATATATAATACATTTATATATAATGTGCAAGAGAGAGAGAGAGAGTATATTATATATATATATATATATAATATATATATTATATATTATATATATATAAATAATATATATATACTATATATTATATTATATATATATAATATATTATATATAATCTATATATATATAATATATATATATAATTATATATATATATATTATATATATAATATCATATACATATTATAATATATATATAAATTATATATAATATATATAATAAATATATATATATATTATATAATATATATATATCATACTATATATATATATATATATAATATATATATATATACATATACATATACATATATATATATATATATATATATATATATATATATATATATATATATATATATATATATATATATATATATAATATAATAAAGATTAAATTTTTTATTTTTATTTTTAATAATATATATATTATATATATATATACTATAATATTATATATATCTATATATTATTAATTATATATATAATAAATATTATATACATATACATATACTATATATATATATATATATATATATATATATATATAATTTTAGATAACGTAGAAATAATTTTAAAATAGATTTAACATGGGTTTAGAAATTATCTCTCTACTATCTATTGAGAGTTAATTTCTAAAATATTTTTAGAAAATTATCTCTAAATTATATATTAATATAATGTGGCAATTTCTAAGAGATATTTAATATTTGCTACGAATTACCGCTTAATTATCTATTAATATTTTGAAAAGTCAATTTTTAAAGGAAATTTAAAATTGGTTTTGCAATTATCTTATTAACTGTTAATTTATTAAGACTTAATTCTTAAAAATAGATCTAATACTGGTTTAGAAATTACCTTTAAATTACTTATTAAGTGATAGTTTATAAATTAGATTTAAAATTGGCTTAGAAATTACCTCTCATTTATCAATTAATATTTGACGAGGTAATTTCTAAAATATAATAAAAATTGGTTTAGAATTTGGCTCACTATTATTGATTAATATTTTGAGAGGTAATTTTTAAAATAGATTTAAAATTGGTATAGAATAATTACCTCTCAATTATCTAATAAAATAATAAGTGATAATTTTTAAAATAGTTTTAAAATTGAACTAGAAATTACCTCTCAATCATTTATTAATATTTTTAGAGGTTAATATTTAAGATAAATTTAAATTTGTTTTACAAATTGCTTCTCGTTATCTCTTAATATGTTAAGTAACTTTTAAATTAGATTTAAAATTGTTTAGAAAATTATCTCTGTTATCTAGAAATATATTCCTAGGTAATCTCTATAAATAAATTTAAGATTAGTTTAGAATTCAACTAACTGTAACTTATTAATATTTTGAAAAATTATTATTAAAATATATGTAAAATTGAATTAAACATTTCTTCTCAATTATCTAAAAATACATTGAGAGGTAATTTATAAAATGGAATTAAAATTGGTTTAAAAATTACCACTCAATTATTTTTAAATATATTTAAATAAAACATCTAAAATAGACTGAAAAAGGGATTATAATTCACCCATCTATTTCCTATTATTATTATTATTATTATTATTATTATTATTATTATTATTATTATTATTATTATTATTATTATTATTATTATTATTATTATTATTATTATTATTTACCATCTCTCAGGTAGGGCTTTTGCCCTGTCAGTTGGACCAGCATCTTCTTCCTTTTGGCCCAGAAACTCTTAATCCTAGAGCACTCTATAAAACTATTTCTCGGCGCAGTGGTTTCCGATTCTAGTTCTTTAGCTGTATACTCTCAGGTAGAGTTTCACCGTTTGGTTCAGTATGCACATAAATCTGTATATACCTAACAAATCTTATCATAACCTGAACTAGGAAGGTCCTAAACCGAAACCTAACCTATATGGATCGTCGATGCCGTAGACCTATAACTGACCAATATGGATCGTCGATGCCGTAGGCCTAAACCTAGCCTAAATTGATCTACGTTGCCGTACAAGTAAGCCTAACATAGATGGGTTACTTTCCTTTATATATATGTGTATATATATATATATATATATATATATATATATATATATATATATATATATATATATATATATATATATATTATATATATATATATATATATATATATATATATATATATATATATATATTTCTTTAATATATATATATATATATATTTCTTCTAGCTGTGATATGTTTTCGCACCATTAGTATATTCATTTTCATAGATTTAGAAAAAAAAGTTTGCCTAAAAAATCAAAAAATTCAAAAAAATCTAAAAAATGCATGATTTTTTTTTTTTTAATAAAACTCACGTAAAAAAATCAGTTGATTTAAAATCATTTGATTGTTTTAGTGCCAACCCTGATGTTAATACTCACAGTATTTTGCCCCCGATTCCGTTGAAGCGCGTTTTTGCATTTGAACTTCACTGCCAACGGAGTCGCCTTCCCAAATTTTAAGAAGTTGAAAATATATAAAGAATAATGCAAATAACAAAATCTTTAAACATTTAAAACACTTAATGAATTTAAAATAAACGTTTTTTTTAATATTTTAAAACCCGATAGAAATTTACCATAAATATTTTATTTACTTTTAAATTTATTAAAGTATTTAATGGAATTATTTTAACGACTTTAAAGATTTTTTATATTTTCAAATTTTCTTTTATAAGAGCTTATGAAATATTTTATAATATTTATGAAAAAAAAATATTAAAAACATATTTCGTTTTACTTTAAATTTAAATATTTTAATTTATAAATATTTTTATATATTTTTAAATAACATTAAAATATTTAAAAACATATTTTAAATACTTTTTAAATTTTAAAATTTTAAATTTTTAAAATATTTTTAAAATTTTCTACGTCTACATATTTAAATAACATCTATTGATTTTAAAAATATATTTAAAAATCATTTTAAAATTCAGTGATTACATTTCATAGGTTTTAAATATTTTATAATTTTTAATAAACTTTTACATAACTTTTTCCATTTCAATGTAAATGATGCAAAGCATAGTTACTTATTTCATTAATTATCATATTTGTATAATTATTTGAATAATAATACTCTTGTTGCTATAATTGTTAGATATTATTATTATTATTATTTTATTATTATTATTATATTATATTTTATTATTATTATTATTATTATTATTATATTAATAATAATTATAATACCATAATGACTTAAATATTATTATTGTTTTAAACATTATTATTAATAATCAAAAATTATTATATTTCTTATAATTATTTTTATTATTATTAGTTTAAATTATATATTATATTATTATTATTAATATCTATATTATTATTATTATTATTATTATTATTATTATTATTATTATTATTATTATTATTATTATTATTATTATTATTATTATTATTATTATTATTATTATTATTATTATTATTATTATTATTATTAATTACTTATTATTATATTATTATTATTATTATTATTATTATTATTATTATTAATTATTATTATTATTATTAATATTATTATAATGATTATTATTATTATTAATATTATTATTATTATTTTTCTATATTATATTATTATTATTATATTATTATTATTATTGATTATTCTTAATTATTATTATTTTTTATTAATATTTTAGGATTAAACTTAGGAGAAAAAAAAAACTTTATTATTATTATCTATTGTTATTATTATTATTATTATTATTATTATTTATTATTATATATTATTAATATTATTATTATTATTATTATTTTACACCACTTATTATTATTATTTAACATACGCTATTATTATTATTATTATTATTATTATATTATTATTATATATTATTATTGAATCTATTATATTATTATTATTATTGCATGATATATTATTATTATTATTATATTAATTATTATTAATTATTATTATTATTATTTATATTATTATTATTATTCTATATATTATTATTCTTATTATATTATTATTATTATATTATATTATATTATTATTATTATTATTATTATTATTATTATTTATTATTATTATTATTTCTTATTCTTATTATTATATTATTATTATTATTATTATTATTATTATCATGAATCACTTCACATTATAAAAATGTACAAATATAAGAGAACCAAAATTACTCCTTAAAGAACGCCACCCAATCTCAAGGTCGCTCTTTGTTTTGTTCTGTTTTGTTCTTTCTTTTTGTTTTTTTCGGTTTCGTAAATATTGTTTCCGAAGTATTGTTGATTTTGACAATTGAATTACAGAAATTTTTTATATTGAAAAAAAAAAAGAGAAAAAGGATAAAGAAATTAGATTTGAATTAAATTTTATTATTATATTATTATTATTATTATTATTATTATTATTATTATTATTATTATTATTATTATTATTATTATTATTATTATTATTATTATTATTATTATTATTTTATTATCATTATCTATATTATTATTATTCATTACATTATCATTATCATTATCATTATCATTATCATTTTATCATTATCATTTTATTATCATTATCATTACATTATCATTATCATTATTATTATTATTATTATTTTTATTATTATATATTATTATTATTATTACCTATTATATTATTATTATTATTCATTATTCATTATATAATTTACTATTATTATTATTGATTATTTATTATTATTAATTATTATTCTTATTATTATATTCATTATTATTATTATTATTACTTTATTATTATATTATTCTTATTATTATTATGTATTATTATTATTATTATTTATTATTATTATTATTATTATTATTATTTTACACACGTTCTTCTTCTTCTTCTTCTTCTTCTTCTTCTTCTTCTTATTATTATTATTATTATTATTATTATTATTATTATTATTATTATTATTATTATTATTATTATTATTATTATTATTATTATTATTATTATTATTATTATTATTATTATTCAATTTAGCAAATCAACTTAAAATCTATTCATAATAATAACATTTTTTAAAAATGGTGGACAAGGAAAAATGGTCGATAGGAAAAATAATCGACATAAAAATAATTTGCAGGAAAAAATTGACATGAAAAATGGTCCACAGAAAAATTGGTCGACAGAATAAGTGATCGGCAGAAAAAAAAATTCAACATGAAAAAATGGTCGACAGATAAAAATGGTCGATAGGAAAAATAAAGGACGGAAAATGGTCTACGGGTAAAACCCCGTCGATATGTAACTCGATATGATAGATAAAACCGTGAGTGGTGGGGTGGAGTTCAAAAATATTTTTCTCGCCTCCCAAAGAAAGTTGCGTTTTCGCCCTCCTCCTCTCCTCCTCGCTCCTCCTCCCTCCTTCTGCTCCTCCTCCTCCTTCTGCTCCTCCTCTCTTCTGCTCCTCCTCCTCCTCCCCCTCCTCCTCCTCCTCCTCCCTCCTCCTCCTCCTCCTCCTCCTCCTCCTGTCAACTGGAATATAAGCACACAAATGATTCATTATTATTATTATTCTTATTATTATTATTATTATTATTTTATTAATATTATCTTAGTCATTATCAAAAATACGATCATAAAACTATTACTCAACTATTTTTATTATATGATTATTATTAATATTATTATATTTTTAAGTTTAACTTGTCTCTTAATTATTATTATTATTATTTTTTTAAGGAAAATGGAAAAAATAACTTCAAATTCAGACTTAACCTTCTTACTGGTAATAGTCCGTGTTGAAG
>JABUQX010007211.1:37500-47019 GCA_015478945.1 Trachelipus rathkii | reverse complement strand
TGCTTTTCCAAACCGAGATTGAGTTAAGCCTAACGGCTAATCATCGAACCAGGTGTCGATGCGCTGATAGAGAGGATGCGCGCGCGCGCGTCGCATACACCCAATTAAAACCCCCCAAACCCCCAATGGGATTGAAATTTATTTATTATTATTACGTCGAAATTCGATTTCCGAAGGAACATCGATCGAGTCGAAAAACGAATTCCTGTAAAGGAAATGCGTTTTTTTTACGCCACTCCGACTTTGCCATCCGCGCGGTTTCTTCTTCGCCATTCCCTTCTGACTCCGACTCCGAGTGCTAATAAACATTCGATAACAACAATGGTGTGTCCTTATATGGTTATCGAACCCGTAGATCTCGAATAATGATGGTTATAAGTCCGTATAGGGTGTCAGAATCCCTCCCAGTAGCACCCTAACAGAAAACAGGAAGTACAGCTGGCAAGATAAAGTTCGAAGGAGGAGAAGAAGGATGAAAGATGAATAAAGAAGGAAAGAATGAAAAAGGAATCTACTCAGAGGAGTAGGAGTTGACAATTGCACCGGTGCTGGCTCCGTGCGGTGCCGAGTTATTAAATTTTTGGTTGTTTGTAAGTGAATTACAATAGCTGTGTCTTTATAATTTATTTGAGAGCAACTTCTTCCTTTTTACTACACACAGAATCAAAAAAATTTAAAAAAATGAAAAAAATAAATAAATAAATAAAAATTAAATTTCATATTGTTTTAGTTTTTAAGTTAACTTCCAAATTTACGCTTTTTACATACCCTAAAGCAGTAAATCAGTAAATCAACCACCATTCAACCACCATCCCCCACCCTCCTGTCCAGTTGTATCTATTGATCTATTGATTAAGGTCAAATTTTACTAAAATTGTAACGTTTTACATACCCTAAAGCAGTAAAATCAGTAAATCAAACCACGCGTCCAACTACCATCCAACCACCTACCAGTCCAGTTGTGATCTACCCATCTATGATATATTGATTCAAGGTCAAATTTTTTTTTTACTAAATTGAAACGTTTTACATACCATAAAGCAGAATAGAATCAGTAAATCAAACCACCAACCAGCCCCCATCCCGCCACCCTCCTATCTATCTTGAAATATGCTCTATTGACTATTGATTCAAGTCATTATTTGTATATAGTTTTGGATAAACATAACATAAAATCCAAGTTCTTTATACAAAGATCAATCAATATACGTTAACGTAACAAGTTTTCGCACTAATAAAGCTTACCTAGCATCACTAAACTATGGAATATAACCCATTAAAGACAAACCGAATGCCTTAAACATCTGAATAAACTGTAACATTAACAAAGTTCCACCACTAACACCAGGTAAAGTAACCAACATTGCATGCAAAACGTAACCTATTCTTACTTTTCAAGCATATCTCTAACATATTATCGTTAATTACACTGACACAGTAACATTTAGCCAAAAATGTATCAAACATTCGTTAATTATCATACTGATCAAGCGAATATACTCTAACATAAAAAGGTTTATCAATGAAGCTAACATGGCGTAACATGAACTAAGAAAATAATGACAAAGACAAACCTAACACAACTTACACACGAATAAACTGTTAACATTAACAAAGTTCCACACTTAACACCAGTAAAGTAACTAACATTGCATGCAATACGTAACCTATTCTTACTTTTTCAAGCATATCTCTAACATATTATCGTTGACCTTACACTGACACAGTAACACACATTAATAAAAGGCTACTAGCATCATCTAAACATAATATAAACCCCCACGGAACAACACCAACACACTTAAACCAGGAATAAACGTCAACGTTAAACAAAGTTCACACTTAAACAACAGTTAAGTAACACATAACATCCAAAAACGTAACTTATTCACACTTGGTCAAACATGTTAATAAATAACAATGTTAATTTTTAAGATTAACATGGTAATATTTAACAAAAATTACCATAACCCTTGTGTAACTATCATACAAACCAATGAAAGTATGCCTAACTTAAACAAAGTTTTTCACATATAATTAAAGCCACCTACATGGTCGGAACTAAGAATATAATATATTACAAAAGCCTGACACATCTTAAGCAAGAATAAACACTAACATTAACAAAGGTCCAAACTTAATCAACAGTAAAAGTAACTAACAACTCACAAAAACATAATCCATTCGTACTTTATCAAACATAATCTCCAACACGACAATGTAATTTACATTAACATAGTAATATTAACATAAACTTAGCAAACCTACCTAACCAGCATAATACTTAATGGGTAAAGACAAACAAAGTAAAGGTTATTCTCTGTAAAGCTAAACTATGAACATAACTACCTTAACACACACACACAATGGCCGCACGAATAAACAGCCAGCCCCAACATCTTAAACAACAAAGCGTACATAAGGGACAGTAAAACAAGTTTTCAGGTGTATAACATATAATTTCCAATAAAAAGAACATTAAATAAATAAATACATTCAAACATATAAGTTTTTATTTTAAATATATTAATCCATCTATCAGGGGACATAGGATTCTGTGAAAAATTTGAGCAAGTTCTATATATGTTTCTCCAGAGATTCAACACCATCCGATAGGATGTAAGCATAAATACAACCAGCGGCACTAAACCATTTTTCTGCATATTTCGGTTCAACAGCACTCACTCGCTCACGCCAGAGAGAAGTAAGCGTGTCCTGCTGAAGTTATTAAGGCATTCTGTTATACTGCATTATACGGAAACCACATGTTTCGGTGTAAATATCGTAGATTACAACATGAGCTATATGAATTAAGTCCTCGAGTATGTCAACATCTTTAAGATGAGACCTTAAGTCGTTTTTCATATCAAACAAAGCTGTTATATTTTCAGATGACCGAACAGTGAAACCTATCACTACGATGAATGTGACAGCATCATTGGGTTTCCAATAATTGCGTACATCAATACTTTTAACAGTTTAAAGATGCAGTAAAGCAAACTATCATTATAGCCTCTCAAGCTGTCACCTCTGATTTCAATAGGAGGCGATGCCTCAGATGACACATACTCATTCTTCACCCAAGCTTCAACGTTGTTGATAATCTTGAGGAATTCTTCAACCGACATGATTAAAGGTCTATTACTTGCACCTCCAATTACAGGTAATATATTGCTTTCCATTCGTTTAACGAAAAAATGTAATTGACACATCGTTGGGTATTACGAAGGTTCTCGTAAAGAGGACATTCGTAGAAGGAGAATGAGAGGTCATCATACCAACACAACGAAAAATGTCTAACTGACGAAAATCGTATATAAACAGCCCTTAAATGTAATGAGATTCGTTCTTTCAACCAATCAGAAGAAAGAAAAAGAATACGACTTACGAACGAGCCATATCAGTTCAAAAGGGTTAATATTCTCGTTAGACAACAACAAGAACAACAGATAAACATAGTACAAAAAAAGTTCTTTATATACTAACCAAAAAATATATGCTAGACGTAACAAACTTTTTACATTAATAAAGCTAACAAACATAACCTGAACTAAAATATAATGTACAACGACAAACCTAACCACACCATACGTACGAAATAAACGTACTAACAATTAACAAACTTCCGTCACTAACAACATAAAGTACCTAAACACTTCGTACAAAACGTAGCCATCCACACTTTTTCAAGCATATCTCTAACATATCAATGTTAATTTTACATTAACATCGTAACATTTAACAAAAAGTTAGCATAACCCTGTCTAATCATCTTACTGACAAAGAATATAATGCTGACGTAACAAATGTTTTACATCACGTCGTAACATTTAACAAAAAATCATTAATAACCTCGTCTAAATATCATAAACCCCCAACCAATAATTGCAAACATAACAAGTTTTAACCAAACATACAAAAAAAAACAAAATTTTTCCGCGACATAGCAGAAACAATAAGTTCTTGAATAAAATATCACAGTAAAACGTAAAAATTTACTGATTTTAAAGCAGTAAACAGTAAATCAGTAATCAAACTACTACCCATCTCTGCAGGCCCCTACCCATCCCACCCGGCAGTGATCTATTAAACTATTGATTCAAGTCATATTTCGAGTATCATCTTGGATAAACATAACATAAAAATTAAGTTCTGTATATACTGACCTACGAATATGCTTAAACAACAAAGTTTTAGCATCATAAAGCTAACAATATCATATGAACTAGGAAGATAATGTACAAAATACAAACTAACATTACCTCGCGTATGAATAATCAGCTAAGATCCTGAAAATGCCCTACTTTTCAAAGAAAATGGCTAACAGGTCATACAATACTCGAATGTCCCACTTTTCGCTCATATCAGCAACAGGTAAAAGCCATATTATCTAACAAAATCCCTTAACAAAGTGACCAATCTATCAAAGATACCACCATCTTGAACTATGAATTGACACTACCTTCATCAAAGTGTCACTCGTTTTCGAGTATAACATCATTTGACCTATGAATAAACGTAGACATTAGCAAAATTCTAGGGCAAACCTAACATTACTCAACAAAAACTTAACCTAGGCTCACGTTTCTAACACATCATCGTCAGTTAACACAGTAATATCTTACAAAAACTCATCATTTCTCTAACAAATCAGTGTTATTTCCACATTGTCATAGTAATATTTAACATAACGTACCTAACTTACGAATAAACAGTTTTCATTAACAAAGTTCATTGCCATCTACGGTAAATAACTAACACCATTCTTAAAACTCAACCTACCCCGATCCCTTTTCGAAACATTACGCAATACCTTCAAATCCTGAGGCTTACCCTGCATACTTATCATTAGGGATGCCTTTATCTTTATACAAAAGCTCTCACGAATGCGCTCACGCATCAACATAATCTCATTCTTTACGATACATAACCGAACAATTTTCAGCGACGAGCTCCCCTACTCGGAGATCATCCCAGAGAGATGTATGTATAATTTTCAGCGATGAGCCTCACTACAGTAGGGGAGCTCGTCGCTGAAAATTGTTCGGTTATGTATCGTAAAGAATGAGATTATGTTGAAGCGTGAGCGCATTCGTGAGAGCTTTTGTATAAAGATAAAGGCATCCCTAATGATAAGTATGCAGGGTAAGCCTCAGGATTTGAAGGTATTGCGTAATGTTTCGAAAAGGGATCGGGGTAGGTTGAGTTTTAAGAATGGTGTTAGTTATTTACCGTAGATGAGTAATGAACTTTGTTAATGAAAACTGTTTATTCGTAAGTTAGATATGCTATGTTCTTAGGTCCAATTAGCGTTTATTAGTTTGCCCAATGTGATATATAAACACCAAATGTAGCTTTTTTTGCCCTCTAAAACGTTGATTTCCGGTGTTTTCTGTGTGAGTCATTCTTTCAAATTTCAATTTTTCAAAATTCATGAAAATTCATGTTTCTGCTGACATTCTTCGAACGCAACTTCCAGAGTTTTTTACAAAATGACTTCAAACTTGAAATATGCATAGATAGGTCCATTATATAAAAAAGTACAGAAGTACTTTTTCGATTTTTTGAGTTTTGTGCTCAGCGTCCACCAATTTCAAAACCCATTTTTTTTTTTTTGAATTTTGAAATGAAAAATTCGCGATAATTTTTTTTCTGTTAAGGCGAAGTGGATGAAATTTCAGGGCATATGTAGTCGGAAAAGATGCATCTTTTTTAACTTAGATAATTTTTTTGTATACTCAGATCGAAACCTCTGAAGAAAATTTTGGCGATTTTTTTTGATAGTTAATAATCTAATTTTCCATATAGTTCAACAAAATAATTTCATTATACAAAGAAAATAAGTCTTGTGAAATAGAAACTCCCTACTTCATTTTACTCACCTATCTCTCTTCAACTGCTCAAAACTCAAAATCTGGCTCGCAATTTTTCATTTTTCAAAATTCAAAAAAAAATGGGTTTGGAAATTGCACAAACGCTAACATCACATTTAAACTCAAAAAATCCGAAAAAAGTACTTCTGTACTTTTTAGATAATG
Source organism: Trachelipus rathkii (assembly GCA_015478945.1). Taxonomy (NCBI): domain Eukaryota; kingdom Metazoa; phylum Arthropoda; class Malacostraca; order Isopoda; family Trachelipodidae; genus Trachelipus; species Trachelipus rathkii. Next base: position 40,981 of record JABUQX010007211.1, on the reverse strand, counting down.
GACCTATCTATGCATATTTCAAGTTTGAAGTCATTTTGTAAAAAATTCTGGAAGTTGCCTCCAAAAATGTCAGAAACATGAATTTAAATGAACTTTGAAAAATTTAAAATTCTGAAAGAATGGACTACAGTCACAGAAAACACCGGAAATCAACGTTTTTCAGGGCAATTAAAGCTACAGTATGGACAAACATTTACCCTAGTCGTCAATTTCGTTCTTTTTTAGTGGGGTGAAAATGGGGGCCAGCCCCAGCCCAAAATTGGATCTTGCCCTTAATGAAAACTGTTTATTCGTAAGTTAGGTACGTTATGTTAAATATTACTATGACAATGTGGAAATAACACTGATTGTTAGAGAAATGATGAGTTTTGTAAGATATCACTGTGTTAACTGACGATGATGTGTTAGAAACGTGAGCCAAAGTTTTTGTGAGTAATGTTAGGTTGCCCTTAGAATTTTGCTAATGTCTACGCTTATTCAGAGCTCAAAAATCCTATCCACGAAAACCTGCCGCAAAGATGATCGCTGGTGTCAATTTCATAGTTCAAGATGGTGGATCTTGATAGATTGGTCACTTTGTTAAGGGATTTTGTTAGATAATATGGCTTTACCTGTTGCTGATAGAGCGAAAAGTGGGAACATATCGAGTATTTATGACCTGTTAGCCACTTTACCTTTGAAAAGTAGGGCATTTTCAGGATCTTAGCTGAATATTCATACGCGAGGTATGTTAGGGTTGCATTTGTACATTTATATCCTAGTTGCGGTTATGATATGTTAGCTTATTGATGCTAAAACTTGGTGGTTAATCATATATCGATAGGTCAGATATAAAGAACTTATTTTATGTTACGTTTTACCAAAATGATACTCGAAATATGACTTGAATAATAGTTCAATAGATTCACTGCCGGGTGGATGGGGTAGGGCCTGCCAGAGATGTGTTGATTTGCTGATTACTGAATTACTGCTGTAAAATCAGTAAAATAATACGCTTAGTGTGATATTTTTATTCAAACTTATTTATGCTATGCTCCCGGATAAAATTTTGTTATTTTTGTTATGTTTGTGGTTAAAACTTTGTGATGTTTGCAATTATTCGATGGGGATTTATGATATTAGACGAGGTTATGATGAATTTTTGTTAAATGTTACGAAGTTGATGTAAAAACATTTGTTTACGTCAGCATTATATTCTTTGTCAAGTATGATGATTAGACAGGTTTTTGCTAAACTTTTTAAATGTTACGATTTAATGTAAAAATTAACATTGATATGTTAGAGATATGCTTGAAAAGTGTGAATAGGCTACGTTTTGTACGAAGTGTTAGGTACTTTACTGTTGTTAAGTGCGAAGTTTTGTTAATGTAGTAGTTTATCGTACGCTATGCGTGTTAGGTTTGTGTCCGTTGTAACATTTATATTCTTAGTTCAGTTATGTTATGTTAGCTTTATTAATTGGAAAAACGTGTTACGTTAGCATATATTCTTTTGCGTATAATAAAGAACTTATTTTTGTACTATTTTATTGTTGTTGTTGTGTTGTCTAACGAAAATATATACCCTTTTGAACTGATATGGCTCGTTCGTACGTCGTATTCTTGTTTTTCTTCTGATTGGTTGAAAAAAAGAATCTCATTACTTTTAGATCTGTTTTATACATACGAATTTCGTCAGTAAGACATTTTCGCTGTGCTGGGTATGATAACCTCTCATTCTGCTCCTACGAATGTCCTCTTTACGAGAACCTTCGTTAATACCCAACGCATTTGTGTCAATACATTTTTTGTAAAACGAAGGAAAGCAATTTATATTACCTGTATTCCAATTGAAGGTGCAAGTAATAGACCTTTAATCATGTCGTGAAGATTCCTCAAGATATATCGCAGCGTTCGAAGCTTGGGTGAAGACTGAGTATGTGTCATCTGAGACATCGCCTCCTGCTGAAATCAGAGGTGACAGTTGAGGGGCTATAATAGAATAGATGTTGCTTTCACTGCATCCTGATAATGTTAAAAGTATTGATGTACGCAACTATTGGAAACCAAGATGCTGTCACGCTCATGCGTTACGTGTTGTTCTGGAATCACTGTTCAGTCATTCTGAAAATAGTAACAGCTTGTTGATATGAAAAAACGATTTAAAGTTCTCATCTAAAGATGTTGACATTTACTCGAGGACTTAATCATATAGCTCATGTTGTAATCTACGATATTTACACCGAAACATTGTGGTTTCCCGTATAATTCAGTATACAGTAATGCCTTAATCGCTGTCAGCCAGCACACGATCACTGCTCACTGCCGTGCCCGACGAGCGTTGGAAAAGCAGGAAAAACATGGCTAAGATTTCTCCGCTATTTATTAATCCACATCCTATCGGCTGTTTTGAATGTCTTGGAAGAAACATATAGAACTGCCTCAAATTTTCACAGAAATCCTATGTCCCCTGAATTAGAAGGATAATATATTAAAATAAAAAACTTATATGTTTGAAGGCAAAATTATTTAATTTTCTTTTTATTGAAATTTATGTTATACACCTGAAAACTTGTTTTACTGTCCCCTTATGTACGCTTGTTGTTTAAGATGTTGGGCTGGCTGTTTATTCGTCGGCCATGTGTGTGTGTGTGTTAAGTATGTTATGTTCAAGTTTAGCTTTACCAGAGGAATAAAAGAACTTTACTTTGTTTGGCTACCCATTAGATTATGCGTGTTAGTTAGGTATCGCTAAATTTTTTGCTGTAAATATTACTATGTAATGTAAAATTAACATTATTGTCGTGTTGGAGATATGTTTGATAAAGTACCGAATGATTATGTTTTTTGTGGAGTCTTGTTAGTTACTTTTACTGTTTATAAGTTTGGACCTTTGTTAATGTTAGCTGTATTCTTGCTTAAGATGTGTCAGGCTTGTCGTAATATATTATATTCTTAGTTCCGGCCATGTTACGGTGGCTTTATTAATGTGAAAACTTTGTTACGTTAGCATACTTTCGCTGTTCTGTATGATAATTACACAAGTTTATGGTAAATTTTTGTTAAATATTACCATGTTAATGTAAATTAACATTGTTATGTTAGAGACATGTTTGACCAAGTGTGAATAAGTTACGTTTTTGGATGTTATGTTAGTTACTTACTGTGTTAAGTGGTGCAAACTTTGTTAAACGTGAACCGTTTATCCTGTTTAAGATTGTAGGTTTTGGTCGTGGGGGTTATATTCATTAGTTTAGATGATGCCAAGTAAGCTTTTTAATGTGAATATTACTGTGTCAGTGTGAAGGTTAACATAATATGTTAGAGATTGCTTGAAAAAAGTAAGAATAGGTTTACGTTTTGCATTGCAGTGTATTACTTACTTGTGTTAAGTATGGACTTTGTTAATGTTAACAGTTTATTCGTGTGTAAGTTGTGTTAGGTTTGTCTTTGTTCATTATTTTCTTAGTCCATGTACGCCATGTTAAGCTTTATTGATGTGG
>JABUQX010007211.1:22500-32500 GCA_015478945.1 Trachelipus rathkii | reverse complement strand
ATAATAAAACATTTAAATAACAATAATCCAGAGCCACAACAGCTGAATAATAAATAATAATAATAATAAAATTAAATAATAATAAAATAATAATAATAATAAATAATAATAATAATAATAATAATAATAATAATAATAATAATAATAATAATAATAATAATAACACAAAATGTGTGAAAACACAAACTAGACAGCGCAAACTAATGTAAAGGAAAAATGTACTGCAAATATGACAATATATTAGCACACAGGAATGGTTCATAAATGGATGGAATTGGTGAACATAAAATCAGAATGAAACAAAAACTAAACTCAAATGATACGAAAAATAAAAATAAAAATAAAATTAAAAATGAAATGATAAAATAATAAAAAACATTGCAAAAAATATAAATAATAAACAGTCTATTAATTTTGATTATTTTCTTACCAAATCATAATCGAAATTTAAAGCTAAATACATTTCAGTAAATTTATTATTCAGCTAATAAAGCATACCTTTATCCATGAATATCAGCAACTAAATATAACTTAAATCACAGGTTTGAGACGAACAGAAAATCGCAGACTCATGACACTTGTAGAAATAAATTTACAACTATCGCGTTGTTGAAACGAGGCACTATAAGACTAAGAAGATAAACAAAAATTAAAACCTGAACAATTAACATTAAACTTGCAAAGTGAAAATTTTGAGCAAATTAAATTAACTTTATCCATTAAAAAATAGGAGGAAGATAAATGGTAGGCTCTATGTAGTAGAGTTTTTATGCTGTTACATTTGTATAAAAGGGGGGTGTGACTAAAAAAGTTCAAACCAAGTCCAGTGAATGTCTTTTTCCTATAAATCTCTGTGGTGAAGTCGAAAGAGGATTTATTAATTATAAGATCGAGGAAGGACAGAGAATTGTTGCTTTCTTCTTCTCTAGTGAATTTAATGTTGGGGAGTTGAGCATTAAGATAATTAAAAAAAAGGAGGATATACTGTTTTTGCTCCTTGAATAGTAAAAAAGGTGTCTATCCATGTACTTCTATAAAAGAAGGTTTGTCTGGGGACATTGGTCAACACATAAAGTTTTCAAAATTGATTAAGATAAAAGTCTTGCTAAGGTAGCGCTAAGGGGAGAGCCCATAGCTAACGAATTTGATTGGCAATATAGTTCATTATTTCCCTTCTTCATTAATCTACAGATCCATTAATTCTTATTTAAATTCCAAATTCGACCCTAAACTAATCTATAGTCAACCCAAAAAAGAGATCTTTTCGTCAGTTTACCCTATTACGCCCCATATACCTAAAATTAAAAAAGACCTATCGCAATATTGCAGAACCTTCTATCCCAAACTCAACATTTCAATCTCATCTTTCACTTCCTCGTTTTAACATCATCTATTTTAAATCATAAGGATAGAACTCCCGTTGCTCTTAAGTCCTCTGTTGTTTACAAATTTTCTTGTGATGGCTGCGCAGCCATCTACGTGGGTAGTACCCTGCGGCAACTTACAGTTAGGATCGACGAGCACCGTGGTGTTTCTTTCTCGGACTAACAACTTTCTCTGTTCCCCAGCCCACTCCACCATCAGAGATCATTCTCACACTAATAATCACCCCTCTTAATCACTCCCATTTCAATATACTCGCACAAACACCCGATAAAACCAACCTACATATTGAGACAGTTTATTAATCTTTAAGCCTTAGTCTCAAAACTACAGGGTCCAATTTAATCTACAATTATTATTGAAATGTTCTCGATTTTCGTTCGTCTCAAACCTAGCTGATTAACCTTAATTAAGTAAGGTTTAATTTTTGTTTAAACACTTATAAGTTATCTGCTGACACTTTACTGAATGTATTAGCTTGTCAAATAACATTGTTAATCTGATTCTCCATCATTACGTAGCAAAGACTCAAAGTGCATATCTTCGTAACTTGAAAGGCAATACACTTCCTGTTGAAGCTATTGTAATTATTGATTTTGGTGAGAATTATTCATTTGTTCAAGATTCCGCCCAAATGTTTTATTGGACAAATTATCAGGACACGGTGCTTCCCATTGTTATATATTGCTTGAATATATAACAAAAGTTACTTTACATTTGTTTGCGCTGACAAGTTTGTGTTTTCACCACATTGTTATTATATTATTATTATTATATTATTATTATATATAATATTATTATTATATTATTATATATCTATATATTATTATTATTATTATTATATTATTATATTTATATTATTACTTCAATTTTGCTTCGATTTTATTGTTATTATATGTTTATTATGAGTTTTGTATCCGAGGAAGAGGAACAGCTTGTTCAAACGTGATAAAGTTTTACTTGATGTTCAGACTATTGGTATGATTCTCCTTTTATATTAAATGTCGTTCCAAAAAATAGAAGCCGGAACGAAATATATAATATCTATATATAATTATTATATATATATAATACTATATACATTATATTATATATATTATTATATAATAATATATATATAATATAATATATATATAAATATATCATATATATATACTAGTTATTTATACTATATATATACTATATATATATACTTTCGTTCCGGTCTTCTAATTTTTGCCGGAATACGACATTTAAATAATAAAACAGCACCAAATAGTCGAAACATCACCACCCGAAAACTTATTTCAATACGATTTCGGAAAACAAGCTTGTACCTCATCCTTCAGATACAAAACATAATAAAACATATAAATAACAATAAAATCGAATAAAATGTATATATATATATACAGGGTGTCCCAGAATGAAATGGCGCCACTTCATATACGGGTACTTTGAATGCGGCAAAATAGACGAGTATTCTTAACATACTCTATATAATCTCCCTTCATGTATGTTTAGCCATAACCCTTCGTTACGGAGTGATTAGCGATGGAGCCAACCTAAGAGGGTGGGAATATGGTATGCGACACAGGATTCCCCATAAACAATACGATTGCATATCTTTATTCAGGCATTATAATACAATAGATACAGGTTACAATAGGTCTTCAAAGTGGCCCTCCTCAGCCCTGATGCTTGCATGTCACCTCCGTAAAACGGACATTGTCACTTACCGGCATTCATGTGCTGTTATGTCTGCACACGCTTGCCTGATTCTTTTCTGCAATTCCCGAACGTCATTGACTGGGGTGGCATTTACGACACCTTTGATTGAGCCCCAGGCAAAGAAATCCAATTGTGTGAGGTCCGGCGAACGTGGAGGCCAGGCAACAGTGCCTCCCCGACCTATCCTTCGTGAAGGGTAGTTAGTATTATGCCAGGTGCGTACGTCTCTGACAAAGTGAACTGGCCAACTATCCAACTGAAACCACATGTGACGTAGATTTAATACGGATACATCCTCAAGGAGTACTCCGAACCCATTCAGGATGAATTGAAGGTAGTTGAGGCCATTCAGGTGGTCAGATAGAAAATAGGGGCCGATCAGGAGATTGTGACCCAGTAATCCCAGCCACACAATAAATTTAAATTCGTGTAGGTAATGGTGCTCCTAGATTGCATGAGGATTCTCCTGCGCCAACACGTGACTTCCTCTGGTTGTGAGTGCAACGTCTACTGAAGATGGCTTTGTCCGTCCACAGCACAGACTCTGGGAAACGTCTGTTCGAGTGTTCGTATCACACTACCCAATGAACTATTCACAGAAGTCGCGTCGACGTCCTATGTCGGTTGGAAGTAAATGCTATATACACGTTGCAAATGATATACATGGCATCCATCCTCCACCAGTGTTCTCCATATTGATAAACGTGAAACAGCAAGTTCGACAGCCGCTCTACGTACACTCGATGGCAGATTTGCGTCAAAATACCGGAGAATGTCATGGGCACGATGACAATGGCGAAGTACCGCATAAACTCTATCCGCAATGCCAGCCGGTCTAAATGTCCCAGTATCATATAGCTGCTGATACATCTTATTGAAACAGACCTATGCGGCAACACTCTCGTTGGATACCACACGTCATATGCACTCCGTGCCTCACTTGCATTCCTGTCACACAAACTTTCCACGTACACAATATCGGCATACTCCCTGTTGGAATACGTATGGAGCATTAAAAAACTTTTTTTTTTTTTTTTTTTTTTTTTTTTTTTTTTTTTAAGATTACCACCACTCACGGGCTGGGCCCTTTTCAAGGAGGGGGCAGGAAATAAAATACCGGAAAGCCGACCCAAGCCCAAGCCTAACGCAAATCTCTCAGGTGTGCGCAGACATGGGTTTTAATGTGTTGATGATTAATACAGTAGGAAAAACAAGATAGAACAGGAGTGTCAAGACAGAAGTGAGTGGAGAGAAGGAGGCACCACAACGAACGAGTCTGGGATTTTCAATGCTCACGCAAAATGCATGCGAGAGCATGCCACCTTTTGTATTGTGATGTCTTCGCAATGGATGTGGAATGCGAGTGGCCAACCCCCTGAGCATCTATCGTTGTAGTACCTATAGAAAGAGATAGTGCGCCAACGTAAGGTCGCAAGATAGAGGGTTTAGTGAGTTAGAAAGTAACGGGAACATTTAACTGGTCTCTTTAGCTTTAGAAACTCAACTCTTCTGTTGTATGTCCAATAGAAGGGTGGGAGCGGAGCCATCCAGATGTGAGAACAGTACTCCAAACAGGGCGAATAAGGCCCTTATATAACTGGACTAGCTGTGCAAAGAAAAAAAATTTCCGCTACCTGAACAGAACTCCCAGTTTCTTTGAGGCAACCTTAGAAACCTATGTGATATGAGGTTTCCAAAATATTTTTTGTTTAATGCACTTAAAGATGATATGCCATAACAGGTGAGACGTTTAGTTACGTCGAAAAAGATAGGAAGTTATTAAGGATGTTTTTGGCAAGAGGAGATTGTAAAGAAGTGAGTTTTCAAAGAGTTAATTTCACAAGGTTCTGTGGCGCCCACCGGAAATCCCATCAGGTCGGCAGAATAGAATCAAAATGAAGGAGAGAGGCAACTCTAGATGCAAAAAGAGGGAGCAGAATTTGAAATGAGTGGAAGAAGGGAGAGTTGAGTCATCGCATAAGAGTGAACAGAGTTAGAAGTACAGCTGAGGAGTCGTTGATGAAAAGTAGAATAAGTTAGGAGATAAAACAGAACTTGAGGAACACCACAATTACAGGATGGAAAGGAGGAAGAAGTCGCGCCATCAACGAGTGCTGATATGGAGCGACAGAGAGGAAAAACTTAGACAAGAGTAAGCAAAGAGAGGAGGAACCCAAAGGAAGGGAGATTATGAGCAACTAGCGACGCTGCCATTACGATCAAAGCTTTGATATATCGATTGCACCACCAAGACTCCCATAGTCCTAAGGGGCAGAAGACATAACATGCAGTAGAGATAGGATAGTATGTCACCAGTTGACTCGAGCGTTCGAAAGCCAATACTGATTGATCTGAAAAAGGAATAGAGATCCAGATGATCAGGAAATGAGAGTTAAGAGAGTTTCAAGATCTAGATAGAATACAAGTGAGAGCTATAGGACGAGATTTAAAGGATCAGACGGTGCCTTTTTCTCGGGATATGTGGGTACATATGCCGTCTCCAGCACTGCGAGAAATGTAAAAGTATAGACTAGAGAGTAAGAGTTGATCGCAGGACAAGGGCCAGCTCGGAGCACTCTCGCACACTGGAGGAAATGCCATCCCGGCCACTAGCCTCCTGACAGCTCATAGATCTTTCATGAATTCCATAACCCGATCATGCGTAATCAAGGGAAGAGGCATAGGAAACTCGAGAAGAGAGAGCAAGCAGGAGGAGGGATGCCGGAATCGTCCAGGGTAGATTAGATGAAAAAAGGAGGCGAAGAAGATTAGCCTTTTCAGTAGGAGAGTTAGCTACAGAACCGTCAGAAGCGAAATAAGTGAGATAAGCAGATTTACAAAAGTTATTAGAGATATTTTGGCAAAGGGCCAGAAATTTTTATCAGTAGTGAGAGCCAAGTAGGTTGTCGCACTTTCTTAGTGAAAGCGCGCTTAGCTGTCGAATATATATCTGCAACGATTCCGAGCAGCAGAATGGAAATTATAAGAGTGATAGGAGAACGAGAGTTTTTCCATGCCCGATACGCAATGTCTCTCACCTGAATGGAGCGAGAACATTCCCCATCGAACCATGGATTTTGTGGAGAAAAAGATTTAGTTGAAGATGGAATGAACCCGCTCATACCTCAACGAATTACGGCCCTAATATGTAAACATTATAATACACGAATATTACGACACAACAATATTAAGGCAATGTGAGTGAGGAGACGTCACGCTATGTATATTGGTAAACTAACTCTGCGATAGGTTATCGCTTGAGTCATTGCGGTGGTACAATTTCGTTAGTTGTCGTTTACCCACACATTACCTCCACATCTCGCGTATGGTACGTTTGTTTGACTGTGTCTCAATATTTAAACTATACAGTTTACTGGTGTGAGTTGTATCTCCGTATCGAAACGTTAACGAGCATACGTGCATAGAGTAATATGCTCCTATTTTACATCAATGTACCCATGTATGAAGTAGCGCACTTTCATTCTGGGTCTCTCTCTCTCTCTCTCTCTCTCTCTCTCTCTCTCTCTCTCTCTCTCTATCTTTCTCTCTCTCTCTGCTCCTCTTATAATATATACTATATATATACTATATATACTAGTATATAATAGTATATATATATATATATATATATATATAATATATATAATATATATATTTATATATATATATAATATATATTATATATATATATATATTATATATATATATATATATATATAATATATATATATATACTTTATATATATATATACTATATTATAATATTATATTATCATTCTATATATATATATATATATATATATATTATATATATATAATGGAAGACAGTAGAGGGTGCTCTGCTTATTATAATAGATGATTGGATTTTGTGTTTTGAATCTGAAGAATGTTTGAGAGAATTAGAAGAGGGGTTTGTCAGGGTGTGGAAGGGAACGGATGATGCGGAGTGTAGTAGAAAAATTGTGAATGGATTAAGTTTTGAGTGCACTAGGGTTCTGCTTGAGGGTTGTTGTTACCGGCATTGGTTTATAGAAACCAAACTATGGCGTGGAATAAGAGGTATATATCTAAGATGCAGTCTATTCAAATGGATGATCTTTGGGGCGTGAAAGGTATGATGAGAACTAATAAAATATGGAATAAGCGTGCTAGGTAACTTATTTAGTCGGTTGGGTCAAATGTAAAGGATGGATGATAGTCAGTTGGTTAAACAGGTGTGGATAAACGAGTGTGAGTGTGTTGTGAGTGTGTGTTAAACTGAGTGTGCTGAGAATAGATCGGGTGGGAGACAAAGGAAAATATAAATTGAGTTAGTAAAAGAGTGTCTGAAGGAAAGGAATGTGAATTTAGCATAAGCCAGAAGATTGTTTCATAATAGAGCTAAATGGCATGATTTTATGAGGCAATGCGGTTGTGGGCGTGGCCCAGGAGATATAACCCTGACAAAGACGACATACCACAATGTGGGACTGTCATATTGTTCTGAAGCCTTATTGTGAATTTTGGCCTGGTGGCTTCTCACTTAAGGCCAGGTCATGGTCTTCTACTCAGCTATTTTGTTTCCAGTGCATGTTTGTGCGCCCCAACCCTGGTCCTGGGGAACCAAAGGACAGCTAATGATATATTTATATATATATATATATATATATATAATATTATTATCATAATTATATATATATATACCGTATATATATACTATATATAATATAGATATATATATATATATAATAATATTATAATATATATATATATATATATATAATATATTATAGTATATATTTATATATATGTATATTAGTTATATATTATAGTTATAGTATATATATATATATATATAATTATATATATTATATATATATATACTATATATATATATATATATAGATATATAGTATATATATATATAATATATAGATAATATAATATATATATATATATACTATATAATATATATTATATATATTGCGGTCTAAAGAATTAAATTTTAAAAGTGATCAAATAACTATGTTAAACGTAAAAAAAAGTTTCCTCTATCTGGTAAAAAATCAAACAAAGCAAGTAATTTGATCAAAGAAAGTGAAAAATTATGTAAACCTATTTTATCGAATAATACTTTTTCCGTACTTCGATTGTAATTTATAATCTCTAATTAATATTATATACAACTTATTTTGTAATATAATGTTTGTTTATTAGAATATATTGTTTTTTTTTTATAGTAATATTTGTTTTATTTTGTTATATTGTGTAGAAACCTCTGATCTTTTTGATCATTTAAGATTTCGATCAAATATAGCGGATATGCCCGAGAAAATTTAAAAATGACAAAATCTAATTTAGTGAATTATTGAAAAAATATCGCTTGCAACAAGACTTAAATACATATATTTTTCTTGTAATTTTTTTATATACTCGTAAGCATTGCAAAAAAAGATGTTGAATATAATTCGAATAAAAATTTTAAGAAATGACCAAAAAATTTCAAGCTGTTTCACTCTTCCATTAAAGAGATAACTATAAAAGACGTCGTCGACCGTATCTCCTCTGCAGAACTCAATGCTCAAGCTTACACTCCGCTGAAGAAATGAGTTTTTACCATCTACTAAAAAGCAAAAGACGGAATAAATTCCAACATTTCATGTCCAAGCAAGCCTACAGTGGCAAGCCTTCCCTTCATCTACGAGAAATGCTTCGTTATGGGGCAAAATTAAAGATTGGAAAGGCATCATTAGGATGAAGCTCTTAAAGACTCTTCCAACCAACATTCAACCAACTATGGCTTCGCTGACAGCCCTTGCCCTTGAACAACTTTGTGAACTAGCAAATGATCTTGTCGTTTTGGTATTGTCCGCTCCTGTCATAGCAGTGTCAACAGCTACGACTACACAAGCAACTACAGCTGTAGCAGCAGCAACCACAACAACATCGGTAACAGGAACACCTTCAGTACTTCGTCCATAAAGTCAAAACCAAAGACCCACATTTGCCGTTTGCCGTCCGCACATCTACTTCGCTCAACAAGCCAGAACATTTAGACCTTGGGGCAAGTTTGCCTGGCAAATCTAATGCCCCTTTTCTAGATCTGCTTCTCCCACACCAACGGAAAACCAGAAGAACGAGCTGATTTCTATGCTATAATCAGTTCGCAACTTACTATCAATGTCGCAATATACGGCGCAGATACTCTCTTTCTCTTAGACACTGGTGCTTCCATTTCAAATCTACCTTCTTCGATGGTAACCATCATGTCCCTATTTGCAATTAATGTCAATTGATTCGCAGCCAATGGTTCACCTATCATGTGTTATTGTGAAATAATGACATATATAACGATCAAGAAGTTTCGTCGAGAATTTCATAGAACTTTCATAGTAGCTGATATCGTAATGTCAATCTTGGGTATCGATTTTCTACATCTTTACCATTTAATTATCGATTGAGGGAAGAAAACTCTAGAAAACACAAATACTTCTCTTCTAGCACCTCTTCAAGTTTCTTCTGAGGAAGTTCCTTCGTTGCAAATCTACGCTAACATCGAAAACTCTAATATCTCATCATCGCTTCCGGAGTTTCCCTTGTTAACGTCAAAATCGACATGACCAACATCAAATTTAATCTAAAAAAGAACCTGTTCATTATACAGAGACTGGTGATTCTTCTCCAGTGTTTGCAAGACCTCGCCGCTCCGCTCCATCTGGTGCCAAAGAAAACCCAGGAAATTGGAGGCCTTGTGGTGATTAAGAGTTAGGTATCCACTTCCTCACATTCAAAGTCTCTCACAACGTCTACATGGATCCAATGCTGGATTACCGAATGGGCCAACTGGGCCATGGCCCAAGGCCACGAGCTTAGGGGGACCCAAGAATTTTTTTTTCAACGTTTTGTTTTTGAATCTGTTCACTTTAAC
>JABUQX010007211.1:12500-17500 GCA_015478945.1 Trachelipus rathkii | reverse complement strand
CTGACAGCTTCGTCTATCATAGGTAATGAACTATTCCATCTTGTTTTGCAATCTCTCGTAATTTTGTTTGGATTATGTGAAGTATTTTTTTCTGATTTATAGATTGCTTTGTAGTCATTCTAAATTTTTGGAAATCTTTTGAATAACGTTGCAATATTTCGAGCTTTATCAACAATGTTTGATGTAAATGTTGAATTTTGTGGTTTTGGAAATAAAACGGGATCAATACAAAGGTTTATAGTATGTACAATACAAGGTAATCTTTTTATATTCAATTTCTGACATGCTTTAATAACATTTGTTCCATTATAAGTAACAGCAAAGGAAGCTTCTAAAATTAAGTTCTTGAAAAACACTTTGATATTGAAGGCACTTTTATGTTATCACCTGTTGAGATTCATCACATGAATGCATCGATACAAAAAAAACACGCAGATTTCAAGTTTCATCAATTTGAGTGTTGAAAGTTAGGGCTAAAACACTGACTTTGATTTTTGGTTGCATGTCCATAAATCGAAATGTTACATTAAAATGATTAAACTTACCAACCTTCGGACTGGCTTGACAACATACTTTGATTTTTTTTGTCTTATGTCGTCGTACAAACAATTTATATGATTCGTTGCAAATTGCTTCTTCGGTCGGGGCTTGATATTCAGGATCGAGGAATATTTAAGAGTTCCTTATTATATATATATAATATATATTATTATATATATATATATATATATAATATATATATATATATATATAATATATATATATATATTATATTATATTATATATAATATATATATATATATATATATTATATATATATATATTATATAATGGACAATTATAGTAACGGGGACACGGAACGGGACGTCGGATTTCAAAAATCTTTTTACAGGGTGACTCTATGGTACATAAAAAGATGTTCTAGGGGTGAAATGGATTTTTTTATTTTTTGTTTTTTTTATATATCTCAGGTTAGGAACGTTGGATTTAAAAAAAACTTCACCGGAAGACGTAATCCTACCTACTAACCTAAACCTAGACAACCTGTGAATTTCTTTTAAAGCGAACCTAATAACCTGATATAAAAATGAATTTTTTTTTCCATTTACCCCTAGAACATCTTTATATGTCCCATATGTTATTTTTTTTTTTTAAATTCGAAGTCCCGTTCTGTGTCACTGTTTCTATACTTTGTCATATATATATATATATATATATATATATATATATATATATATATATATATATATATATATATATATATATATATATATATATATATATATATTTATATATAATTGTAATATAATAATATATATATATATATATATATATATATATTATATATATATATATATTATATATATATATATATATATATATATAATATATATATTATATATATATAATATATATATATATATATATATTATATACGAAAATTTTTTTAAAATTGAATCTGAAAGGCCTAGCACCGCGCACCGCACCGCACCAAAAGCTTCGCACCGCGCACCGCACCGCACCAAAAGCTTCGCACCGCGCACCGCACCGCACCAGTAACTAAAAAAATTCTCGCACCGCGCACCGCACCGCACCGACATTTATAGCTCGCACCGCGCACCGCACCGCACCGCACCGGTGCGTTTGCCAACCCTAATTTGTATGATGCGCAATACTGACATTTTGACAATATATATGTCTTTTAAAATTAAATTTATTTTTATTTTCATTATTTTTGGAAAATTATTTATGTCTTTCAAAATTAAATTTAATCTTTATTTCCATTATTTATGGAAAAGGGCCCCGCATTTTCAAATGGCCCAGGGCCTCACAAAATCTTAATCCGGCACTGCATGATGGATCAACAATCTGCGGCAAAATAGACCTTCAGAGGGCATATTACCAAATTCCAATAGGACCGGAGAACATTGAAATGACTGCCATAACAACTCCTTTCGTCCTCTTTGAATATGTTTCAATACCATTTGGTTTGAAGAACGCATGCCCTACTTTTCAAAGAATAATGGATTCCAATTTTAGACACATTCAGTTTGTTTATATATATCTAGATGACTTGGTAATATTTTCATCAACTCTAGAACAGCATGAAGAACATCCAAGAGCAGTTTTTAAGCTTCTTCAAGAAATTTCTTTCAAAATCTCCTTATAAAAATGGGAATTCTTCAAGTCACCTCACAACTATTTGGGATATATTTCTTCAGAAGGAATTTCTCCTTCTTCAGGGGAGGATCCAATATTGGAGATTTTGGGACCCCATTTTAGCCCCCACTTAAAAATGGACATAAAATTCTTAATTTTCAGACAATTTTGATGGGGAAAAAGCAAACCACAGCTTTTTCTGACCTCTAGAACGTCATTTTCGGGTGTTTTCTGTGTCTGTTGTCATTGTTTCGGCGTTTTTATTTTTTCTAAACCTAATTTTTTGACATGTTTTCGTATCAACTTCTACATTTTTTTCTCGAAATGACTTCAATCTTGAAATATACATAGATGGGTCTATTACGCACAAAATGCACATATTAGTTTTTTGACTTTTGGAAAATTATACTCAGCAATTAAAAAAAAAAGTAGGTTTTGAAATTCGACATTGCTGAGCACAATTTTCCAAAAATCAAAAAATTAATATGTTCATTTTGTGCGTAATAGACCCATCTATGTATATTTCAGGTTTGAAGTCATTTCGAAAAAAAATGTAGAAGTTGATACGAAAAAATGTCAAAAAATTAGGTTTGGAAAAAATGAAAAACGCCAAACAATGACTACAGCACACAGAAAAAACCTCGAAAATGACGTTTTAGAGGTCAGAAAAAGCTGCGGTTTGCATATTTTCCCATCAAAATTGTCTGAAAATTAAGAATTTTATGTACATTTTTAGGTGGGGGATAAAATGGGGTCCTAAAATCTCCAATATTGGATCCTTTTCTTCAGAAAAGACGTCAAAATTTTCCAAGTACC
This sequence comes from Trachelipus rathkii, assembly GCA_015478945.1. Lineage (NCBI taxonomy): Eukaryota > Metazoa > Arthropoda > Malacostraca > Isopoda > Trachelipodidae > Trachelipus > Trachelipus rathkii. The sequence goes on along the minus strand of JABUQX010007211.1, from coordinate 14,524 downwards.
TTTTTTCCTAAAGATTCACTAGCTCTTCGAAGATTCTTGGGAATGATTGGAAACTATCGCCATTTCATCCCTTGTTTTGCAAAACTCGTCTTTCCTTTATCAGAAATAAGAAAAAATCATCATCCAAAAGATAAGTCTCTTACGTGGACCAAAGAACAAGAAGAAGAAGCCTTCATTGGAATCAAGAGTCAATTCCAAAACGTCTCAACTCTTCCCCTTTCTTTGCCGGATGTAATCCATTTTCAACTTGTAATGGATAGTAGCCAAACTTCTATAGGAGCAGCCCTTCATCAGATGGTTGATGGACAGCCAGTACCTATATATTTCTAAAGCAAAAAGCTATCAGAGCAGCAGCGCAAACACTCAGCTTTCGACTGTGAACTTCTAGCAGCCTACTATTCTGTTCTTCATTTCAAACATATATTGAAAGGAAGAAATGTTATCTTATCTTAAATGTTATCTGTTAATACAGAAAGATGACGTTGTTGCCGATCACTTTTTTTTGCTTGATTTCTACTGTAGAAAGCTGAAACGAGAGGTTTGTACCTCTCGTTTCAGCTTTCTACAGTAGAAATCAAGCAAAAAAAAGTGATCGGCAACAACGTCATCTTTCTGTATTAACAGAAAATATCTCTTCAATGACTACATGAGAGGAGCAATAGATTGAAGTGGATGCGTTTTTCCTTGATTCATCGGTGACAGTTAAGATGGCATCGATTTTACATTGCTTTCGCTTGCTTCAATCAACCAGATGAAGAAAAACCTACATTTTCAGCCTCTCTTCGTTTCTTACTCTCTAAAGACAATCTTCAAGTATGTGTGATACGTTTCCTTCAATTTTTCCCGTGACCATTTTTGCCGAAACTAGTCGCGAACAGATCTTCAAACAATTTTGATCAATGTCTTAAACTGAATAAATTATCTTATTCGTCTTTATTAAAGACTAGGTATTTCTGGCCTAACATGAATCGTGACATCAGAATTTTGGTTCGCTCTTGTCCGTAGTGCCAACTTTCAAAGATTCAACGTCTACAAAGCCACCTATTGCTCCCATGGAAATCCCGTAACAGAGATTTGAAATATTACATATCGACATCGTGGAACCATTACCTCCATCCTCATTTGCCAATGCTTCAGCGCCAGTTTTCAGATATCTTCTTACTTGACTCGTCAAGAACACTAAGTGGATTGAAACGATTCCTCTAGTGAATACGACTTCAAAATATGTCGCATTTGTCTTTATGCAATAGGTATCGAGATTTAAAATTCCTCTCTATGTAACTCTCACGAAAAAGGAACACAGTTTGAAGGAGAATTTTTCGCCGAACTATCAAAATTGATTGGATTTTATATACTCCTGACAAGCGCGTACCACCCTTCAGCAAATGGTCAAATCAAAAGATTTCATCGATCGCGGAAGAATACTATCATGGCGCGGAAATAAAACTGATTACCCTCTCTTCCAGTCATAATGCTAAGTCTTCGTTGCATTCCTGATGACTCCGGATTCTCTCATTTTCATGCAGTAACCGGAAAAGCACCTCTTTGTCCTTTAGAACTTCTTCAGGCACCTAAAAACAGAGACTCTTACAAAGACATCATGAGAATATTTATGGCTCACATGAAACAACTTGATTTTCGACAGCTACCACCTCTTCATTCCTATAGTTCATCATTATACATTCCTGTCGAACTTCAAATCTGTACACATGTCTTTCTTCGAGTCGATCGCTTTCGGAAGAGTCTTGAAGCACCTTACTCTGGCCCTTACAAGGTTCCTAAACGGATAGATCGATGCTACAAGATACAACCTTCTGATAGACGGACGGCTGTCGTTTCTATTAGTCGTTTGAAGCCTGCCGTACTCCCTTCAACTTCACAAATGGTTCCTCACTCGGTTGTTGATTCGCCTTCACAGATGGTTCCTCAATCGGATGATGGTTCGCTTTCACAGATGGCTCCTCGTTTGGAAGATGATTCGACTTCACAGATGGTTCTTCAATCAGATGATGATTCGCCTTCAC
>JABUQX010007211.1:0-5000 GCA_015478945.1 Trachelipus rathkii | reverse complement strand
CTCTAAGGTAATAGTTTCGGGTACAAAACGGAAACGTCGTCAAATTTAGTAATCCAGAGATCTTCGTTGCAGAACTTGGTAGGTCATTTCTTTGTAATATTGAGGTGATACTGCAGGCTGTGGACCTATCAATTGGAGATTAACGTTTTACTAGGTTCAGGACGTAAACATCCAGAGTATTTTTCCAGCATATTGTCTATGGGGGCCTGGCCAATGGAAAGTAAGTAAGTTCGCTGAGATTGTAGACAAGCTTGTTGTTTGATACCCTGACATAGTATAAAGTGGGTTTGCCTGTCTCGGGATACTTTTGAAACCTATCTGAACAGTATTTGTTGTCAATAATAGTACCTTTTTTATAGTGCATTTACTTGTTTATATTTCACGTGCGTAAGGTAGTACGGGAATATTGTTTTTGTTTAACAGTTAATCATCTGTTAATTTTTGTGATCAAGTAAGCATAGTATCTCATTGTGTTTTGTAGCTCTGTAAGTAAAGAGCTTACGCATATTTTGTGTTATTCATATCGTGAGTAGCATTCAGCTAATGATACGATATTTGTTGTACTGGAATCAATTTGGAATCAATTGACCCCAATAAAGTTAAATAATTTTAAGTGTTGTTGTCCTTATATATATATATATATATATATATATATATATATATATATATATATATATATATATATATATATATATATATATATATATATATATATATATATATATATATATATAATTAGTTGAAGGGCAATCAAGAAAATTTGACTGAAGCGTTACGTATATCGTTTTCCGAGAATTTACGTTTCCACTCGCTCGGGCGAAATCGCCGAAAACAATATTTTCTCGCCCGATTTTGTAAATTTTTGTTACATAATATTGAAGTCTATATATATATATATATATATATATAGTGAAGAATATATATATATATATATATATATTATATATATATATATATATATATATATATATATATATATATATATATATATATATATATATATATATATATATATATATATATATATATATATATATATATATATATATATATATATATATATATTTCAAGATTTATTATATTTTGGTCGAAAACATTGAGCTATCAGGTTAGGTAAAATTTTGGAAAAAAGCAGAAAATTTATTATTGACTCGTGCATTTTTGAAAAGTGACTCTGAGACGTACGATTAATTTATTGATTCAAAGATTGAAAAGATGGCTTCACAGGACGAACAGATGCAAATAATTTGGGTTGAGAGGAGCGTGCTAGAGAAAGGGAGCATGCTAAAGAAGCAGAAGAAATGAAATTGACTAAAGAAGCAGAAGAAAAGAAACTGGCAAGAGAAGCAGAAGAAAAGAGATTGGCTAGAGAAGCCGAAGTAGAAGAAAAGAGATTGGCTAGAGAAGCCGAAGTAGAATAAAAGAGATTGGCTAGAGAAATGGAATTGCAAAAGTTCCAAATGGAGAAAGAATTGAAGCAGCATAGAATTAATGCAGCATTGGAGGAGAAGAAAATGGAAGCCGAAGAACGCGAGCGTCAGGCTAAATTAGAAGCCGACAAAATCGCAAAAGAATCGGAAGAGAGGATTTTAAAGATGAAGCTGGAGGCAGAAGACCGCCAACGGCAACATGAAGCTACATTAGCAGCATCCTAAAGCTCTTCAAACACAAATAGCGCTTCTTGTGCAAGTAGATATCCAAAGTTGAAGTTACCCAACTTTCACGAAAAGATCAACGATATTGAGGAATATCTGCTGATGTTCGAGAAACAAGCGGAATCCAACGACGTCCCAAAAGAAAAACAAGCTTTAGTGCTTGGTACATTCCTCACTGGAAAAGCAGTTCAAGTCTTCAATAACTTCACGGTCGAGGAGTTGAAAAATTACGAAGAGTTGAAGAGAACATTAATGGTTAGATACAATCTCACAGAGAGTGGGTATTGTGCCAAATATAAGAACATATGCCCGACTGAAGATGACAGTCCAAGAGTGTATGTACGAAAAATTGTAGAAGCTCTCAGAAAGTAGTTAACCGCGGCCAAAGTTAAAATTTCTTTTCAGTCGATAAATATTTGAGCACGGTGCCGAAGGAGCTTGCTACTTACCTAAAATAAAGTAAAGAAAAGGATATCGAAAGTATTATATGTAGGTCTGAAAACTACATTGAAGCTCATCATATGAAGCTTACGTCCAGTCACGCACAAAGCCAGAGTCAAAACAATGTAAAAAAGAACAGCAACAGCAACTATTTTAGATCGAGAGTCAATGGAAATAGTTATCACAGAAATGATAACAATAAGAACTTAAACCAACACACGCCAAGAACAACGGAAACTGCAGCAAAAAATAGTAACGGGGTTAATGAACGACAAGAAAAACGTCGTAGTAGCAGCGAGTCTAGAGCTGTACTCGTCTGTTACAGATGTCAAAGAGAAGGGCACTTAGCCCGTGATTGTAGATGCCCTCCATACTTCAATAGTAGTGGCAAGAATTTTAGTTATTCTGGTAATATGCAGAAAGAAGACGGCAAGAGTACGGCAGCGTCCGTAGGTTTCCAAAGTGAAAATGAAGTCCTGAAACTCTCAGGTGAAGAGCCGTCTATTTTTGAAGATACAGTAGTTGTGGGCGGATTTGATCGATATTCACAAAACTTGCCTATAACACATGGGAAAGTTAATGGGTATCATGTCCAGCTATTAAGGGATACCGGTTGTAATTTGGTAGTCATAAGCCAAAAGTATGTACCCAAGGAGTGCTATACTGGCACGCATACAACCATGAGACTTTTAGACAGTACGAGAAATTCCACTCGCAGATGTCGAGATAGACACCCCTACTTTGTGGGTAAAACAACCGCAGCAGTGCTGCCAGAGAATGTGTATGATCTAATAGGAAACATTGAAAGGCATTACCCCCATAGCAGCCGAACCTCGCATGGGAAGAGACTTTGTGTCATGGTCAGCACCTTGTGTAAGACGAAGAAATTCAGAAAGAGTTATTGTTCCCCATTGTCGAGCGTGCTGAGGAAGATTCGACTGAAGAATCTATGGTGAGGCGCAAAGCCGAACAAAAGGATCATACGCCTGTAGAGGCGAGAACGGAAGAAGAAAAGTTTATGGAGGAGGCACCGTCTGTCAAACAGTCATCAATCATGCTTGTAGTGAATGAAGACACAACCGCGGATACACCATTGTTCATGGAACGAGGTTCCCATATTTCGGCGCCACACGAAAATACTAGAAGTAATATGGAAGTGTCAAACACTATTGAGGGGTCTAATGTACAAAGTACAATGGAAGATGAGAGTCAATTTGGCATCTTTGTAGATAATGTCATAATCAAGAATAACAGAATGCCCCACAGTGACAGCTCAAAGACACAAAGTGTCGCAGCCGTGAACCAAATGGAGGATGTTCACGATGATCAAATTACTGAGTTAATCAGTAACCGAAAAGAATTAAAGAGAGACAGAGAGATGACGCGACTCTACAAAAGATTTGGAAGTCTTTGGAAAAAGGTGAAAACAAGTATGTTTTGAAGAACGGCATTTTGTACAAGAGAATAGTGGAGAATCAACTAAAGAGGTTCACACTTGTTGTACCTAAAGAGTATAGGAGTAGAGTGATGAGAGTGGCTCATGATGAGATCTTTGGAGGCCACCAGGGTGTTAAGAAGACTATGGGGAAGATCACTCAACAGTTCTTCTGGCCGAACTTACACCAAGACGTGTCCAGACACTGTTACTCCTGCGACATTTGTCAAAGGACCTGTTCTAAAGGAGATGTGAAGAGGATTCTTTTATGTCCCATGCCGATAATAGAAGAACCTTTCCAGAGAGTCGTCATCGATTTAGTAGGTCCTATTTCGCCACCATCATCCGAGGGACACCAGCATGTGTTGACACTCGTAGATGCAGCGACTAGATACCCAGAGGCAGTACCTCTGAAACGTATTACGGCTCAGAAAGTGACTGAAAGTTTGGTATCAATCTTCATGAGGCTTGGAGTGCCTAAAGAAATTCTTAGTGACAGTGGAGTTCCATTCAGATTTGATGAGAGACGTAACCAAGATGCTTAACATTAAGCAAAAGTTCTCAAGTGTCTATCATCCCATGAGCCAAGGACTTAATGAAAAATTAAACGGTACGCTGAAGCGTATGCTTAAGAGAATGTGCGACGAACAAGTCAGGAAGTGGCACAAGTTTTTGGAACCATTGATATTTGCATATAGGGAGGCTCCACAAGACTTCACAGGTTTCTCACCTTTCGAACTTTTGTATGGGAGGACTGTGCGAGGTCCTATGGAGATACTACATGAAATATGGGCGGGTGATATTAACCCTGATGAGGCAAGATCAACATACCGTTACGTATTTGATTTGCAAGAACGCCTGAATGAGACGTTAAAGCTAGCGAGAGAAAACCTAGCGAAAGCCCAAATTTCACAAAAGAAATATTATAACAGAGGCGCCAAGAGCAGAAAGTTGAAAATAGGAGATTTGGCTCTAGTACTCCTACCGACGTCGAATAATAAGATGCTCATGCGTTGGAGTGGACCTTACCCAGTGGTAGAACCATACGGTAAGGATAACTACCGGATACAGGTTGGTGACGTCATAAAAACCTATCATATTAACCTGCTCAAGAAGTACAACGTAAGAGAAGAGAGTGAAGAAGAGGAAGAAGGTCAACATCATGGAGGAATAGGTGCTTCTGCGGTTATACTTGATACGGAGAACGAAGAAAACATCCACCTTGTGGATATTGACCCAACACCTGTACAAAAGGAGAGATTATCAGATACGAAAGTAAGTACGGAAATAACAGATCCCATGAGGAAGGATCTGATGACCATCTTGGAGAAGTATGAAGATATATTTACGGATGTGACTGGCATAGCTAAAAATGATTTTCATGCTATTGATCTTATCGATGAAACACCTATAAGGCTCAGACCGTACAAGCTTCCGTATACCACCCGAACCGAATTGAAGAAAGAGAC
>JABUQX010007210.1:15000-40000 GCA_015478945.1 Trachelipus rathkii | reverse complement strand
TTATTATGTCATGTTTGATAATATCTTCTCTTTAACTTGTGATCTGCTGATGAAAATACCAATCTTTCATTATTTATATTTCTTTATAATTTAGCTAGTTATAAATCTTCTTGTAAACTGTTAACATTGTGTCAATTCTAAAGCTAGTTGCTTAAACTTTATTAATACTTACTGGAAATGGAAATGGAATATAATTTGAATAACCATAAACATAAAAAGTTATTATATTATATTGCTTTTATTCCTAAGATACTATTTTAATTTACAAAATAAAATATACTTAGGCACACCCAAATATTGAGATAAATGACTATTTGGCTGTACAGAGAATGTAATCCCGAGTTGCCTAGCAGTACACAAAGTTCTATCTATATGGAAAGTTTAGTTGAATTTGTTCTTTAAATTAATTAAAGTATCGGTATCGATCTAAAAATCTAAGTAGCGGTATCGCCTCTTTTCTGTATCGGTCACTTCTCATATATATACTCTATATATATATATATATATATATATATTATAATAATATTTATACATATATCTTTGTAGAAATATAAACATAATACATATATAGATATATAAGTCTATATTATATATAAGCTATATTAGCTATATTTCAAGTATTGACTTGAAGAACGAAAATAATAAATTAATGTATCGTTATTTTAATATTTTTAGGGTAATACATTAAATTTTTGGGTAACCTACCCTAACAAACTTAACCTAAATTAACCTAACCTGATATTAACGGAAAGAAATCCTTAAAATATACAAATATATATTATATAATACATGAATATATATTCTATAATATATATATCCTCTATATATATATATATATATATATAATATATATATATATTATATATATATCAGATTACTTTTTTTTTTACCGCAATGAAAAAGTCGTTTTTTATGGAGATGTCACTGTTGAGTTTTCAAAATCTGAATTTGTTCTTTTTTGACACGACCCATTAGCATTATTTTTCTTCGATAGTCGAAGAGGAGGAATTTTTTTAGTTGGAATTTCTGATATCATCTCCCTGTGGTGAACACCTGAAATTTAAATTAAAAAAACTAAAGGGCGAATGAACTTTTCTATCTGTTAACGTGTATACCTTGCCACCCTCTTCTTACTCTTATATATATATATATATATATATAATATATATATACATTTATATAGATATAACTATATATATTATATAATATATATATATATATATATATAATTATCCATATATATAATATATTATATATACTATATATATTCCCTGGGCTCCTCTGTATATGGGGAGTCCAAGTCATTTCCAGAAACATAGCAACCTCCACTGGGAAGAGCCACAGGTCTCTTAGGAGGTGATTTGATGTTTCTGTAGGCATGTTGGACTTGCTCACAGTTTCAGGCTCTGTCAAGCATCTTTGACGAGTGGGTATGGAGTTTGTTGAGGTTGAATCTTAGTTTATATTTGAAGGTTTTGGGTGATTGCCCGGATCTCCATCTGGACGATTGTTGATCTGTATCTTCGTGGAGGGCCTTGTGAAAGGAATTTTCGGGGAGGGGATAGTTAATGAGGCCTATTTGTTGGGCAGTGTTGGTTTCATTTGTGAAAATGGCATGATATGTTTTGATAAGCCTATTTAGTAACTTGAGTTATTGTTTTAATAAGTATGCTCTAATCCAAAATTTATTTAATGGTTAACTGAAGAATTTAAGTTATTATTTTTCATTTATTATTGTTAATGTTTTTTAGTGATTTATTAAAATCTTTTATTATTTTTATTTATTTTATTAATTATATTTTCTTATAAATTATAAATATATTGCGTTTAACATTTAAGGTGAAATCCAGTTTAAAACCACAAATATCCGCGCTTTGAGATCGCTTGTACGACAAGTTGTTTCGAACGAAACGTAAACTCTGGCAAAATGACCAAAAAACATTTATCTTATATATATATATATATATATAATTATATATTTATATATATAATATTATATTAATATATATATATATATAGATATTAATATATTATATACTATATATTTATTTAAATTTGTTAGGTTTAGGAATTAGGTTAGGTTAGGTTAGTAGGTTAGGTTAGTTAGTTTAGATATTATAATATATTATATATATATACTAATAACTTAATAATATATATATATAATATATATATATAATTATATATTATATTTTTTTGCCGAAATACATAATAATATCTACATAAATATGAACCATATTTCATTCCATACATCTAATAAAAAAACATATCTCAACGCTCGCAGAATTGACACTGATTTATCTGAGTGGCGCAAAATAACAATACCGTGCAGTAACCTTGCCAGACGTACGTTTTCCAATAAACTTTAATTATTTATATAATAATTAAATCACATTTTTATAAATTGAAATAAGATTTTTAAAAATTATAAAAATGTAGTATTTTTGTTGAATAAAAATATTATACGAAAACTTTTTTTTTCTTCATAACAATGCGTTTTAAATTATATATATCCCATCTATATATAATAATATATATATATTATAATATATAATAATATAGATATATATATATATTATATATATATATATATATATATATATATATATTATATATATATATATGGTGAAGGTTACCATAAAGGGAGAAAACTATAGACTTTGAGGAAAGTTATTTAGAAGAAAGCTTTAACATATATATGTAGAACATGAAAAGCAGTGTATTTAAAAAAAAAAAAAAATTTTTTTTTTAAATTTTTTATATAATTACTTCTAGAGACGCATGCTTTGTCGTGTACTTTTTAGATCGTGCAACATTTTTTAATGGTTTGCGAGTTTATTAATTAATTTGTTTTTAAACTAATGGACCCAAGGCTTATACCGCCACATGGCAGGAGTCGGGTCTCTCGGCCTTCCGGGAACGACAGGGTAGGATTTCCCCCCCTTCGGGAGGGTCTCCGGAACCCGCTCTTTGGTATTGGGTGTCGCGGGGTCCTCCGCCCCCCCTACGGGTATGGAAAACGTCCCCCCCTCTGTCCCCGTCGGCTCGACCCCCTACTTGGCCGTATAAAATACTTTATATATACTATTTTACACCTGCCAGTAGGGCTCGAGCCGACGGGAACAGAGGGGGGGACGTTTTCCTACCCGTAGGGGAGGGCGGAGGAAACCCCGCGACACCCAAATAACCAAAGAGCGGGTGGTTCCGGAGACCTCCCGGAGGGGGGGAATTATTCCACCCTGTCGTTTCCCGAAAGGCGAGAGACCCGACTCCTGCCATCGGTGCGGTCTACCCTTGAGGTACAAATAGTTTAAAAATAAATAAAAAAATTTAAATAGAAAACTCGCAAACCATTAACAAATGTTCCGAAGCTAAAAAGACCACGACAAAGCTGGCGTCTCTTGGATATAATTATTTAAAATATTAAAAAAAAAAAAAAATTAAAAACATTGCTTTCAATGTTCTACATATATTATAGTAACTTTCTTCTAAATAAACTTTTCTCTAAATTCTATAGTTTTTCCTTCCTTTATGGAATACCTAATATATATTATATATATAGTATAATATATATATAGATATATATATATATATATTTATATATATATATATATATATATTTTATACTATTATATATTAAGGAGAAAACGTTTGGTTGCTCATCGCAGAAATTCAAATGATTTTATTACTAAAAAAATAAATTTTAAAAATTTAATTTTTGTTAAAAAAAAATCAAACTTTAAAGAAATCTAGGATACCAATTTTATTATCGTTTCTATTAGTTTTAAAAGAAAATTGGAAATTTTTTTGCCAGACTTACGATTGATGAACTTGAACAACAATATTTGTAAACGGCAGCAACTAACGCCATTTTGACTTGGTTTGTCGTTCCGTGGAAAAAAAATAGAAATTTAGCTTTACTGACGGACGAAACAAACTTTGATTTACGGATTACATACATAAATAATAAACAGTTGCTTCCAATTAATTACAATACTGTGCATCTTATTACTGATATTCTTTTAGTTCATTCGTTTCTTTTTGTTTGTCATCGGGTGAGTGGATTTTTAAACTTACCAACGTAAATAATTTCCTTGCAATAAAACAACACCTGCCGATTAAATTATATTGAACGTTCCTTAATATTTTTTACGATGCTTATCATTCGATTGACTTAAAACTTAGCACCACAGATTGCAAAAGTTTTATCGAGACTCGTCTGCTTTTCAAATTCTAAAACTGCAATGCCACGCAATATTTGATCAAAAATTTTGCAGGGTCTCTCGTCCGAGTTATTCTTTGTATAATTAAAAAAGCAGAAAACTTTAAATAAAACATTTATGAGTATAAAACATTGCTGAGAGGCAAGAATCAATTAATTTAGAGCGGAAAGCAGGATGGCACCGGAGAAAAATCATTGACTATACTCTTATCAACTAATTTTTCACTTGATTTTTTGATATCAAAAAAATCATGATTTTTGATTTTTATATATATTTTTTAATTTTTTGGTATTAAGCGATTTAACTTCGATTAAGAATAACATAAAGTAATAATTTTAGCAGGCTTACTCGATTTCAAAGTTGAGTGATTTCTTGGCACTCTATCAACACATGCTTGAAAAATAATATAATGGAGGACAAGAGTGTCAATCGCTTTCGTTATGGATTATTTTTCCGAAAATGGACTTACTGCCTTATGTTCAAATACAATAGAATATATGAATGAAAATTAATAACTTTAAATTACACATTTATATTTAATGTATATATAAACAATAAAGAGTATTTTTGAACACGAGCCAATTCGGCCCATTAAATTGGTGGCCCCGCTACAATTGATTATTTGGCCTTGCACCTCATCCCCATTTCCGGGAACCGGGCAAAGCTGACTACTATATATATATATATATATATTATATATATGATATATATATATATATATATATATATATATATATATATAATATATATATAAAAAAAAAAGATGGGAGATTGTAAGCTTTTGGAAATAAAAAAAAAATCATATGTTTAGTTTGTCCTCTTACTTATTGCCATGGCAGTATTCATTAGTATTTTCCTTACTTGCAACATCTGACAACTTCTTCAGTAAGTTTCATTAAAATCTGCGGAAGGCGTTAAGATTAATAAGGTCCGAGATGGTATAGGTTTTAAAATGGATAATATTTATCATAATTGTATCACACAACAAATGTCACATAAAACTATAAAACAAGCCAAAACAAAAATGGTTAAACAAATCTAAAATGAAATTAAAAAATAAGCAAACTAGACACGAACTAAAAAGCTTATTGGCATTTATAATGATAATAATATAAGCTGTCATCACCTCACCATTTACTAAGGCAATTTTATAAAATTCTGGTCATTAAAGGTTTGGTTCTAGTATTTGCAACTTTATTTTTATTGTTATTGATGAGATCAAATTTTGAGTAAAAAAAAAATGTAATTAAATAGTCCTAAAAAGAAAAACAACTTGGTAAAAAGATCTGAGAATTCACCTCGCGAGTACGGGTGGCCAATTATATGTCCGAGTACGCGTTGGTCATTTTTTCCCACACCATATTAGCTTTTTTTTTTAATTATTGATCTAACTTTTTAGGTACGGATTATGCAATTCAGTCCTTTTAGAGTGTTCTTAGATTTTGTTAAATGTTTGTTATTATTTTTTAAACATTGAAGATTACGTTTTATGCCCCATATATTTGCATAGACCTCTTTAACCCTAAATGGGTGTTGTTTGCTTTTTTGAAACGTAAACGGGTTTTCCGGTAACCCAAGAGGAAAAAATACACTTAAAACTAGTTAAATTTAACAATCTTTTTTAATAGTTTCTTTTGAATCTATTATTTCTTAACATCTTTTTCTTTTGTATTTCAATGCATTTTTAAAAAATTTAAAAAGTTCAAATTTTAAACTCACTGGATAAAAGTTAACAATATTATTTTCAAGCTTTGAAAAAATAATCTTAAAAAAAATCTCTAACAATGAAAAAAAAAAAGCTTTTCGAGACCTACTCAATATTCTATGTAAGGTCAAATGGTTTCCGTTAAAAAAAATCAGTGGAATCTTTATGAAAAACAACAAAATAAGCAATTTTTTTAGTCACTGGCTTGGGATACCCAAATATCTTAAATGGGGTTTGTAGTAACCCCATATCTTTAAAGTGTATACATCTTCCCTATAACTACTTTAAATGCTTTCCATATATGAACACCACAATTGCACACACCAACACACACATATACTATATATATATTATATATATATATATATTATATATTATATATAATTATATATATATATATATATATTCTTTATTTAAAAATTTTCATAGAAAACCTGTATATAATATAGAAGCGATATTATTTAATAAAGTATTTATGTACATAAGAAATATAAGAAAAGATAAATATATATATATTCTTTATTAAATTTTCATAGAAAATTATATAATATATATACACGTACAATATATATATATATATAATATATATTATTATATAATATATAATTATATATATATATATATATATATAATATATATATTATATATTTTTAATAACTTATCACTACAGTTCCAACGTGTAGCTTACACTTCAAAAGTTCAACCAAGCGCAGGCTATCGATTTCCCCAACTTTTAACGAGGATGCGGGATACAAGTAAAGAATTATATATCTATATATAATAAATATATGATATAAAATAATCAGGCTACGGACAACATCCCTCCGTATATATTAAAATCTTAAATTTATGAACTAAAACTAAATATGTAATTCAGAATTCTTTCCTATTTTATACTGTATATCTTGTTTTCTAGCATTTCATTTAAGCGGGAAGAGCAAGTAAAAAGCAGCAAAGTATATATATATATATATATCTAATATATATTATATATATATATTATATTATATTAATAATATATTATAAGTATATATAGTTTATATATAGAAGATAGATTAGATAGGTAATTAGATAGATAGATTTAGATTAGATAATAGATATAATTAGTTATAAAAGATACTATGATAGATAGATTTAGATACATATAGATAGATGAGTAGTAGATATATAGATATAAACTATATAGATAGATATAGATAGATATTATAGCGAGATAGATAGATCATAATTATGTTTAGACAGATAGATATGATAGGCTAGATAGATATAGATAGATAGGAAAGATAGTATTGATAGATAGCATAGAAAATTAAGTATAGATAGATAGATAAGATAGAATAGTATAGATTAAATATAGATAAGAGATAGATAATAGATATAATAATAGGGTATTTAATATATAATATATATATATATATATAATTATAGTTTATATGATATATATATACTCAATAATTATATAATTGTTTACTATAAAAATTGACATAAAAAATTTGTTTTTGAGGACATTAACCCAAAATGCATCGAAAGTAACATCACTAAATTAATAAGCGCCTCGAGTTAGTATTATCCTCCATCCACGAACTAAAGAGACACTAAATTGACAATTTTATTCTGAAAAATCATGAGCTTATTTTGATATTTATAATAGGAGTTATTGACTAATATATAATATAATCACAAAACAGTTTTTTAGGTATCAATAACCCCACTGGCTATGTGTTCAAACATGGGGAGCAGGAGTCTAGGCGCATCCTCCCCCACAAACCCTCAACAGACACTAAAAGTATTGATTTATGTTTCGAGTCTATCGCCCGCACCTATCAATAATAGTTGATATCGATTTTTGCGATTCGTTTTCATCGATTTTGATGAAACTTTCAGTAAATCTTTGGAATGTTGGGGTATAGCGCACCCCCACCGAATCGCAAAAAAATCGATATTCCGAAATTATTATCGATAGTGCGCGATTATATCGAAACAAAATCAATTAGCTGTTAGGTCTGTTGAGGTTGTTGGGGAGATCCTAACTCCTGCTCCTCTAGTTTGAACACAAGACCGTGAGGTAGTGATACCCAAAAACCCTGTTTTATGATTTAATATAAATTAGAAATATCGAAAACGCAAAAATTGACTGAGGCACATGTTTTGCAAAAAAAAAATCTTATTTGTCATTTATGTCTCTTTCGTGGAAGGAGGATATACTAACTCGAGCGCTTATTAGTTTTTTTAGCGATGGTTTTACTTTCGAAGTATTTTGGTTAATGTCCCCAAAAACAAATTTTAGTCAAGTTTATAGTAAACATTCGTAGTATATTATACAATATATATTATACTATATATATATATTATATATATATATATATATTATATATTACTACTAATATATATATATATATATAATATATATTATACTATTCTAATATATATATATATATCTAATTTTTCTACTCTATCTATCTATCTCTATCTATCTATCTAATTATCCTATCATTTACTATATCATTCTACTCCATACCTATCTAATCTATCTACACCTATCTTCTATCTATCTCTCTACTATCATATATCTATCTATCATCTATCTATCTATCTATCTATCTATACTCTATCTACCTATCTATATCTATCTACTACACATCTATATCTATCTATCCTATCGTCCTTTCTTATCTTATTAAAAAAATTGAAACTATATATATATATATATTATATACTATATATAATAGTATATATATATTATAACATATACCTATATATATAGTATAGTATATACTATATATATTATAAATTATATATTATATATATATATATATTATCATATAACATATATATATATATAAATATCTATTTTATATATATATATACTTATAATATATAATATACTATCATAATATATATATTATATTATTATATATAGCGAATTTGTTTAATTTGGCAGGTACATTCCTAGATATGTACTAAACCAATTTTCTTATATTCAATATAGCCAAATGTACATACGTATTACAATATTCTATACTTTACATAAGAAGAGGAATTTCTTAAGAAAATTTTAGTTTGTGCTTCAACTTATTCTAAATAGACTGAATTAGGTTATAAATAAAAAATAATGAATAATATATAATATATATATATACTATAAATATATATATATATACATTATATTATATTATTAAATATATATAGTAGTAGGTATATAATATATATATATTATTGTGATGCAGTAAGTAACATCCGCATCCGCATCGCGGAGCATCGCACATATTAAAGTCCGCCATCCCGCGCTTGCCTGCGCGATGTTGCGCGGTATTATTGTACGCTCGAGATATTGATAAAGAATTTTATAATAAAGTACTTGAAGATGAATCTGAACGAAAACGAAAGGATGAGTGGAGCAATTCAAAAAACGCTTGATATTCCATATCTTATGTTATCAAAGACATTCAAACTCGGCTGGGGAATAGTACAATTCACATGATGGAAATGAATTGTATTGCTCAAAAAACCTCTGCTTTGTACGCCATTCGTATCCAAAGTTAACATTACTTCTAATGTGGAAAATGACAACTATCACACTGCATTAAGCTATTGAACCCATTTGAAGAAAACTTCCAAAAAATCAGCGCCTCTACAGCTTCTGTCTCGATGTAATACCATTTAATATACAAGCTAAAGGAAACATTTTGAACAGTTTCGAATGAAAATGATGGCGGTTAAAAAGAATGAAAATGTATAAACTAAGCTGGAAAACGCTCGGTTCTGTGGAATATAATGACCTCTACTTATTGCAACTTACTTAATCCCCGTGTATAAGGGCAATATTTTTTGTTTGAAACAACATAGAACAAGTTTAATTGTCACTTGGTATTGCAGTGAAAAAGCTTCATCGAACTGCGCCAAACTCGCCACCCATTAAAAGGCAAAAAAACGAAATCTACAGGACCAATACCTTCTACAAGTAAATAAATAGCAGATTCACTAGAAGAATTTCTACAGTCATTAGTGGGGAAGAACACACCGCAGACCCAAGAAATGTAGTTGCAAATGATTAAAAACTACTTCACCAACAAAAACGACTAGATACAAATGATTGATCTTCAGTTGGTGAAAGCGCTTAAGCAAAATGCTTTACCACGCTTGCTGTAATTCTGCAAGCGAAATTCTGCCGGTCCTCCACTAGTTCCAAGTGAGAGAGTATTTAGCAATGCTGAGGTTAATATATGAGGAAAATAGAAACATTACTCTCTGCAGAAAGGCAGAAAAATTGTTGCTTCTCAAAACCTTCCTATATTTGAATTCAATACCAATGCAAAAAGTTATAAGCCATTGTAATCCTTATTAAGGGTGGAGGTGGGAGAAAAGAGGTTGGTGGTCGAAGTAGTTGGTTCCCCGTCCCGTGCCCTGGAAATCAACAATGTATATTAATAGATGTGGCTAAACTCGATATAGCCTAATAAGCTATATATATAATATATAATTATAATTATTATAATATATATATATATATATATATTATATATATAAGTATATATAATGTTTTATATATATATATATATATATATACGTATATATATATATATACTATATACACTATATCACATCCGCATCCGCGGATTTGAAAAATACGACATCTCTTGCATCACTAATATATATATATATA
This sequence comes from Trachelipus rathkii, assembly GCA_015478945.1. NCBI lineage: Eukaryota > Metazoa > Arthropoda > Malacostraca > Isopoda > Trachelipodidae > Trachelipus > Trachelipus rathkii. The sequence goes on along the minus strand of JABUQX010007210.1, from coordinate 29,409 downwards.
GATACTATATAATATATTATATATATATATTATATTTATATATTATAATATATATATATATTATATTATATATATATATATATATATAGATATATATATATATATTATATATATAATTTTAATTGAAAATAAAATAAAAATTAGTTTTGATGATTAGAAAAGTCTACCATTTTCTCTTTCATTGTTTTATCTATCATTCATAATTCAGTACATTAGAAAAAAAAGTGAAGCATAGATAATTAGAACCGTATTCCCCCACCCTGCACTGAGTTTCGTACAGAAAAACTGATTGCTAAAATATTTTGTGTTATGCAACCCTTCTACCATAAACTAATATGAATTAGGATAAATATAACATAGAATACCGAAATCATAATTATTTTATTTACTTTTAATATTATAATTTTAATATATAATATATTAATTTAGTATAGAAAACTGTGTGATATACTAACATATTCTAATTGGTATGCAATTGCCCCTACCCTGAAGAGCCTTCCCCTTACAAATGAATAAGGAAATTATGAAATCTCAGGTAAGGAAAAAATTTTGATATTAGTTTATCTATTTATATCATTTACTCACCCCTAGACTTGCATTTTCTACCAAACATTCTATTTCAATACTGTATATTAATTTAATATTGCCATAAGTTAAAATCAAGTACTAGCATTTTACATTTATTATTATTAAAATGGTGTTCTATAACTATTTCATTGTTTTAGACTGGAAAGTTGGCATAGTTTTTTCTAGTTCTGCCAACAATCATTTAGTAGTATGGCGGTTTTCCAATCAACCAATCCTGTCTTCCGGAGGTCTTAGTGAGTTAAAGCTAATGCTCGTTCAACCCCTTGGGCTTGACAAGACAATTCAAGGCAGATCAAGTGGGGTTCGTTTATCCCTAAGTAGTCATCATTAGAAAGGTCATGGTACAGTCGGCTGGGGAGGTGTTTATCTCTGTGCTATTCCAGTCAATCATGTCTGGTATATTAGGCTTTGAACTTAGATTAGTTGAATTCAAAACCTTCTCATTTTTCTCCTTTTCGTATGCATTTGATAATAAGATGGTATGCAATTTTCATAATCTCTACCCTGGATCCGTATGTATGGCGAGCTAGATATTTCTGATGAGCAAAGATGAGCATTTGTGCTGAGAAAACATTCCAGACTTAAATTTCCACGGCTAACGGACCAAAACTAAAAAAAGAGTACCCGATCATTGAATCCGAAAAACTTACAAGAATAGCGTACAAAAACAATATCTGCTACATAAGCAAATATAAGGCAAGCCACTATCTCTAACATTAACATTGTTTAAATTATATTAACATAGTATATTTTAACAAATTATCCACAAACAAGTTGTGGTTAATTACATACTGATCAACGAATATCTTAACCGTAATAAAGTTTTCACATCCAATAAAGCTATCATATCATAACATAAGAAATAATGTACAAAGACAAACCTACACAACTTACACACGAATAAACAAACGGGTAACATTACAAAGTTCCACACTTAACACCGTAAGTAACAAATTGCCATGCAAAACGTAGCACACACCAGTAACATTTTAGCAAATCTATCATACCTTGTCCCGATTATCATACAGACCAACGACATATATCGCGTAACCTAAACAATGTTTCTCACATTATCATAGTTAATTATTAAAAAAGTTATCATAAACCTTAAAATTCAAATAGGCAGGATAATTGCAAACACAATTTATCAAAACATACAAAAATACACAATGTTTTCAAACATGTATAAAAATAGTTCTTTGAATAAAATATCATACGTAAAGTGTAAGTAGCTTTACGAATTTGAGCGTAAATCAGCAAATCGTAAAGTTCAAACCCAACCCGTTCCCCTTCCCCGCCCCTCCTTATCCACACGTCTCCATGACCTTTTGATTTATTGATCAAGTCACATATCGGTATCATTTCGGAAAAACAAGTACAAAATAAGTTCTTTATTATACTAACCAACGAATATTATGCTAGCGTAACCAGTGTTTTCACATTAATTAAGCTAACATAGCTATTACCAGAACTAGAATATAATGAGCATAACGAAAAACCTAGCACACCTTACGCACGATAAACTACTAACATTAACAAAAATCCACACTTAACAACAGTAAGGTTACTAACAGCGTTACAACGTAACCTATTCACACTTTTTCAAAAGCATATTAATGTTAATTTCTACATTAACACTATGATTTAGTCGCATTTCGAGTATTCATTTCGTATTACATATATACAAAAATGGTTTCCTTTAATATACTAACCACAATATATGCTACAGCATAAAAGTTTCCACATTAATTAAAGCTAACAAGCATCACTTATGAACTAATAAAAATAATGTACAACGACAAAAACCTTAACACAACTTACGCTCTAATAAACTTTTAACATTAAAACAAAGTTTCACACTTAATACCAGTAAAGTAACTAAACTTGCTTACGAAACGTACTCTTAGCTTATTTCCAAGCATACTCTCTACATATAATTTAATTTCCATTACACCAGTATATTTAACCAAAAATTACATTATCTTGTCTAAATTATCAATAACATGTCCATCGAGATAAACTGTAAACATAACAAAGTTTTATCCCAAACATAACATAAAATAAAGTTCTTTGAATAAATATCATAGTAAATTGTAATATTTACATATTTTAGAAAGCCGTAAATCAGTAATCAGACCATCAATACCCTCCCCACCTCACCTTGACCTTTTGATCTATTGGATCTATTGATTCATCATATTTCGAGTATCATTTCGGCCTAACATAAACACAAAAAATAAGTTCTAGTATACTAAGACCAACGAATATATGGTAGCGTAACAAAGTTTTTACATTAATAAAGTCTAACAAAACTAACCTTGAACATAAAATATATGCACCGTACAACCTAACACACATGCGTTACGAATAACTACTAACATTAACAATGTTCCGCATTCATACAACAGTAAAGTACCTAACGCTTCGTACAAAACCGTACCTATTCACAACCTTCAAAGTAATTACAAGTAATGTATAATTTTACATTAACATAGCGAATATTACAAAAATTTAGCAATTGCTCTTTTTTCTATATGTACGGTTCTAATGCTAACTACAAATTTTGACATCAACTTCGAATATTTAACAAAAAATTCATCATAACCCTCTCTAATATCATAATCCCCAACGAATCATTGCAAAACTAAACAAAGCGTTAACCAAACATAACATAAAAATAACAAATTTTATCCTTGCATAACATAAAAAATAATTCTTTAGATGAGAATATCACAGTAAAGCGTAAGAGTTTACTGTTTTACAGCATTAAGGTATCAGTAAATCAAACAACCACCCATCCCTGCGTCCCTACCCACTCATCCGCCTATGATCTATTGAACTTTGATTCAAGTCATATTTCGAGTATCTTTGGGATAACTACACAAAAAATAATTCATTTATAACTGGCCACGAAATATGTTGCTATAGTAAATAACGTAAAGTATAAAAGAACAATGTCTAATATTTGACATTACATAAACAATATAGACAAGTAAAAATATATAAACATTACAAAATTAAATTTATTTTAACCTTTTTACAACTTTACATTACGAATAACCATAAGAATGATGTTACAAGATTAAATTCTGAACACTGCAACTACTAATTCTAATTTCATCAATATATTACCGGTACCAAACTTAAAAATCAGTATTTATACATATAATAAAATTAAAATTATAAAGTACAAATGAAATTATTACAATTCAAGATTAAAATTTAAGTTTGATTGAAGATAAATCAGGTCCAAAGATTCAATTCATGAATGTAGAGTCTCTCCAAGATTTTCCTGTCCCGAGTATCAGTGACGGAGGGAAGAATCGAGAAGTCGTTGGTAGTGAGGCGATGATTCATTTCGTCGGCTTATGGCTTACGTATGATGAAAATTCAGGTGAGATAGAGAAGATTGTACGGAAAGAGAAAACCCTAGTGTGCTTTGCAATCCTTTTTTGGCAATTTGATATTTTTATTGTTGCCTATTATAGGAAATTTAAAAATAAGTCGGCATGTTCTTTTGTTAAAAAAATTAGAAGCAGCTCATCCACATTTTATTTTTGTCGACAAATGGTTGAGGCCCGGGGGGGGGCAGTTTTCGAGCCAAGGGACGCTTCATGTATAGCAGGGAAGGCGTTGCGAAGGGACCCAGAGGTGAACCCATAGCCACACCATCAATCTGTTGATAAAGAATGTTATTAAACAGAAAAATAGAATCTGAGGTGGCTAAATTGATAAATTTTGTAAATTGTCTCTTATTGAGACCTATAAATTCTGGTTGGAAAACAAAGTATTGGAAATGATTTCACGGGTTTCGGCAACAGGAACGTTAGTAAAAAGGGACTGAATATCAAAACTCACCATAAAGGCTTGAGGGAGGGAAAGAGATGAAATATAATCCACGAATTCAAAAGAACTAACTTCTTCAGCTTTCTTCCAGATAAGTTTAAATTGTCCGGCTTGACAGGCAGAATAAACCGGGCCTTTAAGGTATGTTCCTCTGGATTTCTTTTTCTCAAACTCCAATATTTAAGAGCTTCGCTAATTTTAATCTTCTTTCCTTGATACCTTGTTGTAAAATCATATTAATTCCTGCAGAACATTCTAGACCACTACTCCACTTTTATGTCCCAACAAAAAATTTACCCTAGAAATTTCCTTACCAGCGAGTTCACGACCCCCTATTAAACCCTCAGACCTTATATATAACGAGACACTTCCCATTTGCACCTTTATTTTTATTATAAGCTATAACTCAAAGATTCAGTAATTTTCAGGTCAAAGAGTTAAAACTTAGATTATTATTTAACATTAAATCAAATTTTTATGAATTGAAAAGACGATTTTTATATTTAATACATAAAAATGTCTTATTGTTTAAATAAAATACTAAAACTTTTTTTCTCATACAACTGTGGTTTTAAACTGGATTTCCCCTATTATTATAATATATATATGTATAGATTGTATAATATATATATATATAATATAATATATATGATATATATAATTATATATATATATATTATATATATATTAGAAAATTTTATTTTACGACTCCGTCAGTTTGATGTTTTGTTTTTTTTTTTCTAGTATATGTTCCTAACAGTCATTTTAAGGGGTGACGGACATTCAAACTATATAGGATCCAGTTACGTTTTTACGACTCCGTCAGGTTTATTCATTTTTTTTTTTAAACTAAGATTACCCAAGGGTAAACCGCAAGATGCAGGGCGGGTACTCTTCGCCTCCGGGGACGACGGTAGCGACTATTTTCCCCCCTCGCGATGGTCTCCGGAACCCCCGCTCTTTGTTATTTGGTGTCGCGGGGTTCCTCCGCACCTCCCTTCAATTTACATTTACTTTTTATGTTAATAACTTTAACGCTTGATTCCAAATATGTAATTGTTTGTCTGTAAGTGTTTACTTTTCGACAATGTTTGCATTGTTAAATTTATTGATATAATGTGATTTTTAAATAATTAGTTTAAAACATTTTTGAACTTTTGAATCATGTCCATTACCACTTAAATTGGTTAGGATCAACTTACTAGATTTGTTAAAAAAAAACAAAAAAAAAATTCAAAAAGACGAGTCTTAAACATAACAGGGCCTTATATATATATATCTATATATATATAATTATAGTATATAATAATATATATATATATATAATCTATTATTATATATATATAAATATTATATTATGAAAATTATTGGTTCATCGCAGAAATTCAAATGAATTTATTAATGAATAAATAAAATTATTAATTATAATTTATTAAAAACAAATCTAAACAAAAGAATCTTGGATACCAATTTAGTATCGTTTGTATATTTTCAAAGAAAATGGGAAAAAAAATTGACCAGCACGACATGGATAAAACTTAAGAACAAGCGGCACCAACTAGCGCCATTTGACTTGTTGCCGTTCCGTGAAAAAAAAGAAATTTATGCTAGGCTTTTAACTACTTGTGTTGAATAACTTATGAGATTACTGGATTACATATATAGAACAGTTTTTCAATTAATTACAATACTTTACTGATATCCTTTAGTTCAGTCATGTTCTTATTTATTGTTCATGCGTGATGTGGATTTACAACCCATTACTAATGTAAAATTTTTTCTTGCAAAACCCCTTATTATTATTCTTAGTGGACCACCCTAAAAATAAAAAATGAATCCATGCACCCCTATCTTTTCAAATATATATATTATATATTATTATATATAATATATAATATATATATATATATACTATATAATTTATATAATATACTAATATATTAATTATATATATTAATAATAGTATATACTATAGTATATATATAGTTGAAGTCTAGAACGTATGTCGCACAACGAATATACAATGTATAAACCTAAAAATTTTGAGATAAAATTTTTATCTTTTTGTCGGAAAATTAATACAGAAAAAGAAGAAGAATTAAATTATTGAAAAATGAGCTTTTACTTATATATATATATATATAGATATATATTATATATATATATATGATATATATAATATTATAATATATATATATATAATACTAATTATATTATATATATATAATATATATATATATATATTGGTCAGTGTCTAAACTGACATCATTTAACTAGAGAACGGCAGACCTACAGTAAAACATATATATTTGGCATCAGCGGAAAATTTTAAGGAGGTTTTAATTTTTTTTATTTTTTTTATTTTTATTTTTTGCCTTTTTTGCGGAAATAATTTAAAAAAAAAAATATTTTCCCATTATGCTCGAGCCGACGGGGGACAGAGGCGGACGAAGTCCCCCCCCTGTCGCTCCCACCGGAGAGAGCAGAACCCTGACTCCTATCTTTGCGTTTACCCTACGTATTCCTTTAGTTAAAGTAATACCAAAGGGAAGGAAAGTAAAATTATTCATTTTAAATTGCAGCTACTATAATGAAAATTATCGACAAAAAAAACTGAACAGTTAAATGTTGTGACTTAAATTTAAGAATGCTCTCTATTGAGTTAAAGTACATTCATTAAATGTAAAAAAAAGACATTTTTGTATGACAGTTTTCGTTATGTACAAAAATTCGACAGTGCGACACCGTCTCTGTTATTGCAATTTCTTGAACAACTGAAGAAGAATTTTTACTTTATCTTGAATATTCTACATTTATTCTTACATATTTCACAATTTTTGTCTTAGCATAGTTATTTAATTGTAAAATGCTTAATAACAATATTCATCTCTTAACTATTTCTTGATGTACCTACATTTCATATTACGCTTACAAATTTATTACATAGTCAAATTTAAAGGAAAATAAGATGCCATAGACTAATAAATTTGGTTCGCTTAGTGTGAAGTGAATAAAAAAATTCTTATAGCATTTCATTTCCTTTTTTCATTATATTCTTACATTTTTTTTTCCAAAAATGATTAGTATCGTTTTCGTAGTGCGACACACGTTCTAGACATTTACAATAAGTATATATATATATGATATATATATATTATATACTTAATATATATTATATATATATATATATATATATATATATTATTATTATATATTATACTAAAAAAAAATTGAAGGTTTCTTCACGCATGTCACGCACCTCTGTATTTCGAGATGCACCCAGTTTAAATCACTGCATAAACAACTGCCGATTAATTGTTATGAATTTCTGAATAATTTTTTGTTCGTTTATCATTCATTTAATTAAAACCTTTAGACGAGATTCCCAACCGTGTGCGCTGCACTTATGTGTTGCCGCAAGATCTGTCAGGGGTGCCGCGAGATTTTATAATTGTAACATCTTTGACCATTTTAATGAAATTAACGTTTTCAATTGATAATTACATTCTCTACCAGACTTATTATTTATAACAATATAACATTTACATATATTTTTAAAGAATTAAATGTATATATATATATATATATATTATATAATATATATAGTATATATATATATAATATTACGTAAGTTGAAGAACAAAGTCTCTGCCAGCGTAGTCTCTATGACCTCTATAAGTCTATGAGTCTTTGTCTATTGTTAATTTAACTTGCTATTCCCATTTGTTTAAAATTAATGTGCTAGGGGTCATGTGAAAATGTTCAGAAATAGAGAAGAGACTAATCAAAATACTTTAGAACAAACATTAGATACCCCCAAAAAATGTATAATCACATCAAAGATTTTCTTTTAAATTTAAGAGAGACTAGGTATAAACTATATGAAATCACATTGGAAAATAAGATTAAGGTTAATAATATTGTATTAATTATCAGTTTCTAAATCAAACCCTTACCCAGCAAACCTTAAGGGACATTCTGCTACGAAGACCCAGGTGTTATCCCAGAACCTGGCGCATATTTTCTTCAAGGCTATTCGAAAATCTAAGAAAAGTTGTATAAAATGTTGAAGAGATTTACCACAAGTGACGCTTCTCTCGCAGCTTCATTTTAAGTTGCCGAACTGCTCGCCAAGAAAATGCAACCTCATAACAGCTGAGAGGATCTCATTATCCCGCGTGCAAATTCTATCGTTGAAACCATACAAAAATTTCAAAGGTTCCTCTCTCAAAAAAACTATTAGCCGTAATATCTGAATTCATTAAATATAAATGAACAAGTCACAGATAAAATAAAAATCTCACCATAATTTGTTTTTTAGCTTTGAAGTAACTGATATGATTGCCAAATATCAGCTTCTTGGGTTATGTAGATTTAAGACGGTCAATATATTCGTGTTGAACAGCTTTTGTTTGCAAAGAGTTGGAAAGACAACTAGCACCGGCGCCGATAATTTCGCTTCCGTCTCTTCCTATCTCAATCACCATGGTCTTTCATGGAGAGGGACTGTTGTACAATGTACTGAATTGATGCACCATGCAATGAAGGGAAGCATAAAGATTTAATTTGCACCAGCTTTACAGGAAAATGTGTCATTGAAAATAACTCACTGCTTTTCTCACAGCAGATAGCACTAGTAGAAAAAAAATTGTGGTGAGCAGTTCCCTGGAAGTATATAACCAGCATTTGTGCATATGATAAATTACATTAAAAATCGCGACCATTGAAGAGTGAAACTCTTGAAAAAATGTTGTGTAATGGATGCACCATATATCTCGTGGTAGAGTTACTGAACGCGTTCTTAACCTCAAAGATATGGTCAAGGATATTTTGAGAAGAGGAACATGATGCATTTGCCTGTAACAGCAAGCGGATGGTATTAGATTACAGCTACATATCTGTCAAATATATTTAGTAAACTAAATGTATTACATACTTCATTACAGGAACGACAAGAAACAACAGTTTCTTCAACCAATGAAATGAATGGTTTCATGAGAAAGGTAAGCTTCTTGGAAGTCTGAAATTGAGAAAAGTGATTTTTCAAACATTACATGCCTTTGAAAACGGGAAATTTCGTGGCAACGTAAACCTAAAAGAATTCATTCTTGATCAATTATCAAAATTGCAAGATGCAGTAGATAAGTACTTCCTTCTCTTTCCGCTTAAGAATCTTGAGTCATCCTGTTTCCCTTTCACAGGCATATTTGGCTAAAACTAGATATTCACAGCTCTGAATAGACTCTTTAATGATCAGTTGCGCTGGTTCTTTATGAACATTAACTTGTAGACGACTTTAATCAGCGGTGATTCTGGCTTAGCACTCTACAAAGAGTATCCTAACCTAGTAGAAAAGCCACAAAGTTTCCTTTTCGTCATTGTTCAACATCCATACTTTTTGAAAACAAAACTTTCATGCATACATAAAATTTGCAAAACAAGAAATATACTCAATATTCAGGGAAATATGCCTGTTGCGTTATCAAACATCAGACCTAAATAAGTAATATTTCTGCTCCAAGTATCACGTATAAACTACTTTAATAAATCACCAAAGGTGCAAACTCAGCTTTTCAAATTATTATCGATATTCTTTCTGACTATATCGGAACCACGTTTATTTTAATTATCTTAATATTTATCTATTTCTGTTTGTGTTTAACTGAATATTATTATTCATTATGATATTATTATTATCTGATTATTATTATATATTATTATTAATAAACACGTGCCCAAAAATTCCACATCTAAATAGCGGTGGTGAATTACACGGTTGGGAATCAACTGCCTTAGACATATATCGTTTATTAGAACTAGTCTGCTTTCAAATTCTTATCCGCAATCCTCGCAATATTTGATCAGATTTGTGCAGTTGTGTGGGTTTTATTTTTTTTTTTGTCATATGTAAACCTTTTCGTTTTCAGCAAATAGTTTACATTCTTAGAACGGCCAAAATCAATAATAGAAGGCTGAAATACTATATATTACATTTGAATTATAAATATATATCTGCGCGAGACTTTGCGAGCCAGCCTGATCCTTATTCATGTCCTTAATCTTCTTTCTTATTTTTTTAAAATTCCAAACTTTTCATGGCAATAATTTAATTTAAAACTTAGCCAATGTCTTTGTTATCAAACAAAAAATAGTAACAGTGAATAAAGAATTACAGCGACTGTGTAATTCTAATAGAGTGGTAGAAAAGTGGGATTAAAAACGGGGAATAGCAGTGTTAAGAATAATTTTAATTAAACCAATTATTTCCATTTGATAATCATGTTACTTATTAAATAAGTCGATAATAGAGCAACAATCCTACTACCTATTCACCTTACCTGTCAAGTGTGCGAACGTAATTTTCCCTCTAATTTAAAAAAGAAAAACTGGATACGAATGTTTAGAAGTCAAATTTTAAATTGTGGTTAAATTATTAGAACATTTTGGTTCAAATTACTACAGTACTACTGAAGATTTATTAATTGCTATATGGATGTTAAGATCCTTACTTTTGCAAAACAATAATGCTTAACTCCGCATTGAAAGAACAAATCTTTCGATTATTGAATATCTCATCCAGCCCATTTTTACGTCAATAGAGGTTAATCGGCAAGACGTTCGATATTGGAGCAATGGATAAGTCTGACAAAGATGTAAGATTTAGACAAAGATTTAATTCATAAATTATCTTGAGAAAAGTATTGAAAACTCCATTTATATAGGGAAGGATGCATGAGAAGTGGTATATCGAAGAATTCTGTTGTCTTATACGGGGCTTTTTGTTCTTTAAAACAAATTATTGAGACTGGTCGCCTACGTTAAAATAATCTTGCCCACATTTCGCGTCCAGTTTTTGCATTCGTAATAAAGTGCGGTAAAATTATTTGGGAGTGAAATGTTCCTAGCCATCATTTTCCTCAAATTTAAGTACTAACGTTTCTTTACAGGTGAACAAAGTGAAAATAAAACATTCTACATGTGAGATATGAATTGGATTATTTCATTTAAAAAGTAAAAGGACTGAAGTTTTTTTATTGTGTTAAAATATAATCAAAAATTTTATTGATAAATAAAATTTTAATGACTGCAAGATGAGCAATTTGAATTAGTAATATTTTTAATATTGTGAATATTTAGCAATATAGCGATGGAAAAAAGTAAAAAAAAAACAAACAAAAAAAATTCATCTTTTATGTATAAAATGGAATTTTAGAACATATTTTTGTTATAGAAATTTTGAAAGAAATATTGGAAACTTTCTTTGCCAGACGTACGATGTGTTGAAAATGAAACAACAATTATTTGAAAACGGCTGCAACTAGACGCCATTATGAATTGGTTTGTCGTTCCGTGAACAAATAGAATGTTTTGTGCTTGTGCTTGGATAAGTTAATAGATTAACAGATCATATAAATTAATAAAACATTTTGCATCCAATTAATTACAGTACATCCATCTATTACTGATATCATTTTAGGTTCAATCGTTTCTTGTTTGTGATCGCGAATTTGATGCTTAAAACTTAAAGCCTTTTCGTTTACTTTTGTCTTACGCTCGATAAGACAAATTCTTACGATTTTAAGAACGGTTTCGTGCCAAAACGACAGCGAAGAGTTCTTATTCTTATAAACTTGTACAAACATTACAAAAATCAGCTGTTGGGCAGAAGTAGAAACACTTATGATGGACACAAGGTTTGGAGTATTATCTATAAAAGGAAAATAATGATGATTTTCATAATATTTTTAATTATTATATTTCTTTCCTTAACTCTTAAGGTAAATTTTCAGAGTTTTGAATTATAGTTATATAATATAATATATAGTATATATATATATATATTCATATATTATATAATTATATATATTATATATATTATTATACTATATATTATATATTTATATTGTAGAGAAAGTTACTTAACGCCCACGACGGGGAGGGCCATCAAAAAAAAAAAATTCACAGTAGCACTAGGATACATTAAATAAGATTTCTAGGGGCGAAATGATTTTTTTTTACCTGTTCATAGGTTCTAATAAGGTTAGGTTAGGTCAGTAAAAAAAAATTCATTTCGCCCTAAAACATCTATTTATGTATCATAGAGACTACCTGTGAATTTTTTTTCGATCCGACCTATAAAAGTACCATTATATATACCGGTATATATATATATTATATATATATATATATATATATATACTTAAATATTATAGATATAATATTATATATTTATATATACTATATAGTATGTTCAAAAAAAGCAATGAAAAGTGCATAATTGTAAACATCTTTTCATCAAAATTGGCAAAGCTGAAAAAGCCATTTTTTATTCAAGGAAGCATCTTCAACGGGCCACGACCTTAGTGAAACATTACTTTGAATTCCAATTTATTTTAAGGTATTATAAAAAATAAGAATATCTACACAAATATTTGACACAATCTCCTTACTTTTCAATCATTAATAAAAAAAATCATCGCCCTACAAAAAGCAAAAGAAAAAAAAATTCATGTACCCGCTTTTGTTCTGGCATCAATTCCTTTGTTTACATTTTTGGTAAGAATAGAATTTTTCGGTAATAGGGAAATAGCACTCTTACGGAATTTGTCAAAATTCTTACGTTGGTGAGAATATTCTCAAAAATTTTCTTAAAGTTTGACCAAACGAACGATTTTTTTACATACATTTTCGTAAGAATTGTAGAATTTGCACAAACGAAAAATGCTTTACTTTTCTAATTTTCTCCCTTCACAATAAGGAACTGCCCGATTATTGAATCTTTTGAATTCTTTTTTCGTTATCATTGGATATTAATTATTCTAATTAAAATTCCTTAATTCCAACGATCAAAGTTTATCGCAGACTCGCCGTCTGCTTGCCTATTTGAATTAACTGCAAACCCAACAACGTTTACCTCATTTGTGCGGGCACTTTCGGAAATTTTTTCTTTGTATATTTAATTTAAAATTTTAAAGCAATCCTCTTGATGTCGATACCAAATCTACATGAGCTTCGATTTGCTGAGGATTTGAGCCTTATCGTCCAGTTTGTAAAATTCTTGCGACTTAAAACATCCGACGACTGTGATTAGTCTCCAGATCATAGCCTTAATATAACATGATTTATCACAGTTACATATTGATATGGAGGTTGGGATATCTGATGACTTTTGTCTGAGTTCAGCGTAACATAGAAAAACACGATCCAACTTCTTCATTCGTCAGGCGACTCGTGGTACAGATTTCTGAAATGCCGGCCTCATGTTAAAAACAACAAAATTCGTTGAACAGTCTCGTTAATGTCGATCTCAGTCTCGTGGATGTTCCCTGACGATCTAAATGCGCTCCTCGCCAACTCTGTTATGATTTCCGCGTGGTCTTTGTGGACGGTCGTCCGGAACTCATCGTGATGACAGCTGTCTGTTCGTCCTTGAAGCATCTAGTCTACCTATAAATAGGTTTTGCTTATGATCATTGCATTATCTCCAACGGCTTCCTACCATACTAAGGGTTTCTGCAGCAGTTCCTTTATTTTTGCCAATATTTAATGCAAAGGATTTCAGTGTTAAATTCATTTATATAGATTCAAAATTCAACGTCATAAGATTTCAACCAACCTTTACAAAATCGCCGGCCGTGGCTGTTACTACACTGATTCACAAAGCATACTACTCGCCACATCTCGATATAGAATTGCATAATACTGTACATCCAATTCGCCCGTGCTGTTCAAATTCCCCAAACTTTGACGTATTATTTCGGTTAGGAAATTTTCCATTTCAATTTCAGATTCCTAGCTCTATTTTGTAGGACGTTGGCGATTCTTCTGGAGGCGTAACTTTATTTATATTTATATTATAGTATTTAGTATCGATAAATATAATTAGTAATAAAATTAAATAAAATAACAAACTTAAATGATAAAATTTTAATGAAATTAAAGATTAAAAACTAAAATTAAAAAAATAAATTTTTA